>JAJOZX010007176.1:0-62500 GCA_023014485.1 Bathynomus jamesi
AGAATACAATCAAAAGCACGCACAAAGAGTTCATCGTTAGCTACATTATTAAACACAAGTTTTATAAGAACGCTTTTCCAATCGAGGGTTTATTTCTACCGACTCGAGCTTTTCAATCGTGAACTCACTCAACATAGCGGCAATTGAAATAATCTTCTAAATCGTTTACGACAACTGCGCGTTATATAAGAAATAGTTCTTCAGGGTGAACGGTGTAGGTGAGCTCAGCCTTGTACCGATCAATTGCTTTGTAACCAAAGTTCATGGTATTTCAAAGAGTCTAAACTTTTTAAATAAACATCCAGCACTAGACCATTCTCACCAGCCCTACACTCGGTAAACCCATCGAGCAGAGCAGTGTATGCGTATTCAAGTACTGTATCAAATAAAACTATCCGTAACACGCGCGTCTAATATAGGTTTCAGTTTACGGAATCCGACGATTTCAAACATTCTGTCGAGGATGAAACGGTTTCGCGTAGGAATAAGAGCGTTATTATCAGAAGCATTCTTCCACATCAGCCGTATATCAATGCACGGCCGATCGTTTTTATTTATACACAACGTACATACAACGGCGTATAGGGTGCGTCACTAATCTGCTCTCTTCTTGTACCTACGTTAGCAGGTATTTTATAACGATCTTCACTCCACTTCTCAACTATCACAAAGATTCTATTCATCTCCTCGATACTTAAATAAACCCGTTTGTTTGTCGGTCTACATTCCGTTTCCAGTACATAGCTAATGGTACCGGAATTACGCCTGAAACGCAAACGATTTCGTCACGGACACATCGTACGAGGCGTTGAGAATGCTGCTCAAAGGAAGTTCCATCGTATCGAGGAGCGCACGTCCACTCGGCTCAAGCTCTGAGATAACTATGAGCCGTGTGAGGCACGCAGGTAGGCAGGAATGTTCGACGGGCGGCTGACTCGATGATACTGAATGGGCTTTGTTCCGCGAGTCGAATGTTTGTACCGGTACAAGAATATCACTACCAGCCTACGCACCAGACATTTTGGATAAGAAATAGGAACATTTTACTAAACATCTCCACACTCCGGCGCACTATTTGAGAGGAACATATGTCATATTTTTCCTTCTGCCCATCAAACGATACTCGTCCTAAACTCTGTTAAAAATTCCACGCAGGGCACTAGCCACAACCCTCACTACGAACCTCATCATGATATACGTTAATATAGTGATAAAAATACTTAAGATTGTCCATGATCACGAGATTCACATTTTCCAGTCGTAGGGTATGAGTAATCGACATGGTGTAGCATGACGTAATACCGCTTGTCACACCACCCATCCAAGACTCATTATCCATACCTGCTGCTTCTCTTCTGCACGCGTTGTTTCTTTTACTTCACGGTGTATGTGAGACTTTATAAAGTTTAGCTCTGCAGTATACTTCAGCAAGCAAAAAAAAAAACATCGTCTGTGCAACGAAAGCCTTCAACGGTCTCACCAGAACATCCGTAGAGTATTTGTACATCTTGGAACTTCGCACAATCCAATGTGTTTTTAAAAGAGGCATAGGAGGGATGAATAGGAAGTTTTTCGGTATCCACCACATCCTGGCACTTTACTGAATACCATTTCGTAAACGTTGTACAAGCAATATTAAAGGTAGCCATTTGAATACACGTCTGATCTGAATACACGTCTGATCTCTCGGGCTTACTGCGGTCGACTGACCACGCAGGGACTCCCAGATAGTAGCATGACTCACGGTCTTACAGTGGGCGGAGCTTAGAACTTTCACCTACACACACACACACACACACACACACACACACACACACAAAGGAGAAAGTGAAACGCTATTTGAAACATGATTTATTTAATAAACGAGATATTCAAGTTATATATATTTACAAATACGATTTAATAAACGAGATATTCAAGTTATATATATATATATATATATATATATATATATATATATATATATATATATACAATAGATACGATTATATACAAGACGTGTGAGTTAGAAGCATCATTGGTATCCAAAGGGTACGGTATCATAGGTACCAGGTAACTGGTAACGTTTCCTATAGGTGTTACGGCACACCATCGTACCCCTAAGTTCCTTCACGCCCCCAGCTTCTGCGCCCGAAAATTGTGGGTGCCTACAATTAGTTGGTGAGGTTGTTCATCCAAACATACTAGATCCTTCAACGACTCAAAGTTAACAACCTCCCGATTCGCATGGTTGAGCGTAATACCCTTTGCCTTCACGATATATTTCATTTCATCCCCCACCCTGACCCGTACCCCATAAGTCTTAGGTCCTGTTGAGGCAAAAGAGTCGGCGTATGCGTTGTCCCCATACTCATCCTTGATCTCATCAGTGAGCTCGCCGAGGAACTCCCCAATAGTGGGCATGTATTCACCCTCCCTCTCTGTGAATATCACGCTATCTGTATCGGCATACAATACTCTCCGCCCAAGAGAATGCAATAGACCCCAAAGTTTTATACGGGCGTAGGCTGTTGTGAAGCTGGCCACAGGTATGTTTGTAACCCTTGAGGTATCTGTGGCAAATTCAGTGTTGTTGTACTTTATTACGTAAGTATTACCTACATTTACGATCTCCATGACCTCTTTATCGGGGGCATTGGCATAATCCCAGACATCGCTATAACTTTGTGCCAAATGAATGCTCCCTCTGCCGGTATTCTGCGCAAATTTTCCCCATAGACTGTTTAGACACAACTTTGCACTAAAGCGCTTGCCAGGATTCTTTACAATTTGGACACGATCAAGTTGTATACCTTCGCGGTCGCGGTAACGTTGAATATAGGCAGACTTTTCATCTTCGGTATCAACTCCTCGCGGATACCCTGATGCCTCAACCTTATCCTTCAAAAAGGTGTTTATATATGGTGTGAAAAGGTTGGGTAGCTTCTGAAACCTCCACACCTCATGTATCTTCAGTATTCTATAACCATGGCGCACGGCTAGGGCCAACTCAGGACTTGTATATACGCCTCTGATCTTACGCTGGTGGGGTATATGGTTACATTCGCCGTTATCCTCTTCCGCGCACTTCACGCACAGGGGAAACATGAGCTTGTCGTCGATAACGACAGGTAAGATCGGCATCCATAAATTGCGTGGGGGGAGTACGTCTACGAAAGAGATCCCAAAGTAACGATCATTCAAATTTTTTGAAAATTCATTGATGGATGGTAGGCTAGGCCCCACCAGTTTCTCAGGAGCGCCCACGGGGTACGGATTGCTCTTCATCACGTATGGGTATAAAGAACAGAAATCGTAGTAATGGAGCTTCACGCCCTCCGTAGGTGGGAAGTATAGTCTGAAAGGATTTGTACGTCCTCCAAACAAGCTATCACCACATTTGAGAGGATCCAGCACCATTGAACGCTTGATCGCTTTTATTTCCTCACGGTACACCTCGTCTGTCTCCATCCGTGCATCATATTCATGCTCCCACAAGACTTTGTGAGTGAACTGTGATCCTATAAGTTGATCGCGGGTGCGGGTCGATGCAAGACAGTCGGCAGGAGACCTACCGTTGATATCTCCGGTGACTCCGCACTCAGGACGGGGGCATCCATGCCACCAGCAACCGTTAAAGGAGTACACAGTCTTCACACCAGTGACACGGTTTTCACTTAACCCATCAACCCAAAAAACACGTCCATTAATCTTAATGGGTACTTCACCCGTGTTGCGGGCGTGCTTTATGTATACACCTGTCTGTTGCTGTAGGTGTATGAGCCAGTAAATAGCCTTGTGCCCGTAACTGCGGGGATTGTTTCGGTGAATAATGGCTAAGGTGTCTTTCGGCATGAAGTTATTCTTGAACACCGTAAAACATAATGATGCGATGGTGGTTGCGACTTGCAGTGGATCGCATTTGAAACGGGCTATGTACATCCTTCTAAAGGCCTGGAAACATACTCTAAGCACGCGCACATCATTCACGCAATAACGCTCACATTCATCAGCTATATTATAAGGGTTACTTTCATTAAAACTGTCGTAGTATCGATCAAAGTCTTCACGTTCATCCATGCAGTCAAAATAATGTTTGGGGGGTGGTGGGCCTACGTAGTTTAAAGTCTCGCTGGTGAGGAAAGTGTATGGGAAGTATCCTTTGGAAACTTCAGCTGCTACTCCCATCACCTTGGGTAGCTTTGCTAATTTACAAGGTGTGAATAATAAAGTATCTTTAAATTGTACATTGCCTCTTATCTGCATCTGTATTAATTTGTTGCCTCTTTTCAATGGATCACCTGTAAATATCTCAGAGGATTCGTGTTCAAGCAACTCCTTATAAAGGAACTGCGTGTCAAACTTTGCCCCGTTATGGGCGAGAATATACACAGTCATTTTTTTGAACTTGTCGGCTAACTTGACAATATAGGACACAAATAGTTTCACAGGACTATCGCTGACATTCGTTTTAAAAACGTTTGTCCGTTTACCACATTTGGGGCACTCGTCACATTCGATATCCATACACTCATCACAGATAGTCTGGCTCACAAGTAAATGTGGAATTACCTCTTTGGTTTCAGCGTTCGTATATGTTTCTATATCGTAGTATACAGTTATACAGGGGTTATTTTTAGGCTTAGCATCTTTCATATAACATACATGCTTTACTCCATCCGCCTTATATTCCTCCTGGCATGTAGGACAGTGAATTACGTCACACTTGTGCTTAAATTTTCCCCAATTATCCATTGTGTGAAACATACCACATTCACAGATTCTCATTTTCCTGCACGTGCCAATTGATTTATGGAAATCAAAACAGCTATTATTGAAAAATGTGCGTCTACACACATCACAGTCTCTCTTCTCAGCTTCAACTACACGGCTTTCACATTTGGTGCTTTTACACTGCTCACATACCATGTGACATTCTTTACAATGTCTCACTATATCATCCGCAAACTCGAGGCACCCCTTACACAAATCATGATGTCTCCCATATTTTCGACTTTTGTCATAACTCGCGTAAAGCCACCTTATATTACGGATGGGGAGATACGTTGTCCCTGACAATCCTAAAATAAGTAGGGGCCTTGTACGATCTCTCACACAGCTTTTAAAAACATACACAGTCCTACGACGATCATCCAACCCAAACACAACTATGCGGACATTCATTTCCTGTTCTACCCTTCTCAGCTCTTCAGGACCCATATTACAGTCAAATTCAAGTTCACAGTCTTCAGCTAGTTTACGGGCATGCTCCACGACTGTAGGCAACCAAATTTTTTGAGTTCGTGTATTTTGTACAGTAAACATACGTGCTAAGAGTACTGCTATAAAGCCGCAACCACGATCGACGTTTATATGCCGTCTATAAATAGCTTGAGAATTGAAGTTAAGAGTATACGGTATGGCACTATGACCCGCAACACGGTATACATGGTCAATATTTACCGTGAAGTTGTCCATATTGAAGGCTATACTACTTTGGGCGGCTTGCATTATACGCCCTAATATATATTCTACATCTTCAGCCGCCAAACGTCTAAATGGCACTATCACCCAATAATCGTCTACATCACCGTCATCTGACCCGAATCCAAAGGACATACTCGTCCTGACTTCACGCTCGTCACGATTCTGAAGAGCAAACTCTATAATACGCTCTACAACCCGGCGTAGTCCGCGCTCAATACCATTGCTATACATGACTCTAGGGTCTACCCTGACTCTATACCGATTTCTAGTCAAGGCTGGGGTGGGGGCTGCGGATCGCACCAATTCCAGCGTTATACCATCCTCAACAGAACGGGGGGCGGAATTAGTGGATATATTAGCGGAAGCTGCTGATGGGGGCCCTGTTGCGTAGGAGGTTGATGGTTGGGGCTCTATTATTGTAGACTTAACAGAACGGGGGGCGGCGGATGAATAAGGGGATATATTAGGTGCTGCTGGGGGTGTTGTTGCGTAAGAGGTTGAGGGTTGGGGATCTATTACCGCTGCAACAGACGCGTATTTCGGTCGCTTTATACCTGACGTGGGTATCTCATACCTCCGCTTTGGACGTGTTACCGGTATCGCTGGTGAGGGTTCAGGGGAGGAGATCACAACTACACTGTCGTCGAGGTCATCCGTAATGATGGGCTGCTCTACCTCATCGTCATTCACGGTTCTGTGGGAGAAGAAATATAAGGATCAGCACTCAAAATTTGTAATATTTTGTAAATGACTCACTTAGGAGTGTGACGTGTTAGAAATGGACTCTGTAGAAAAATTCAGATTCACGAGCCCATCCACATGTATTATATCTGGACCTACAGGATGTGGTAAAACTGTGTTTATGCTTAAAATCATTAAAGAAAAGGGGGAGATGTTCTCGAAATTTGTGCATAAAGTTATATGGTGCTATTCGACGTATCAATCAGTGTTCAACGAGTACCAAGATGATATTTTGTTCCACAAAGGCGTATATGACGTTAATTCGTTAAAGGGAAATGAACATACAATCATTGTAATTGACGATCTCATGTTGGAGATGGATAAAACGTTTGCCGAGACATTTACAGTATTCTCCCACCATCTTAACATAAGCGTGTTCTTCATCAATCAGAATCTATTTTTCAAAAATAGATACATGCGCGATGTGTCGTTAAATACGCAATATCTAGTCTTATTCGCGCAACGTAGAGATGTATCACAAATTGGGGTATTAGCCAATCAAATGTTCCCGAATCAGCGTAAGGAGTTTTTGGAAGTTTATAAAGAAGCTACAAGCACGCGTTACGGATATTTGCTTTGCGACCTTCATCCGCGAAACACGTTTAGAGTGCTTCTGCGAACGAATATATTTCCAAACGAGCCTGAAACGGTGTATATTCCAGAATGACAAAGAGACTAAAGAAATACCGTGAATTAATAAAAATCTATCATCGACTGCCCGGGCAATGCAGCAGATGTTTATTAAAAATATCGATGCCGACTTTTTAAAATGCATCTGTGAAATCTGTCTTAACGTTATAAATTGCAATGTATCAATGAAAACCCATCAGAAGGCTCGCCTACGCCGCTACAAGAACATAATACGTGCACTCGCTCGTAAAAGCCAAACTGTAGCGAAGAAAAAACGAATTATTGTACAAACAGGAGGGTCATTTCTCCCCATCTTATTTTCAGTTTTGGGTCCTTTACTGACTAGATTAATATAATGAAGAAAGTGGTAGTGATTCCCCACGAGGTGTACGCCTCACTGCAAAGAGACACGGATCTAGATCCCCGTAAAAGCAGACTTAAAAGAATGGAAAGCGAATTGTTAGCCCTATTAAACAGTGAAAAAACACCTGATGAGAAAAGAATCTTATACCAAGAAGCTCTGCAGAAATTTCTTCACGAGTACGAAAATTATAAGAGCCCTACAGAGATTCCTGTGGTTATTAGGCACAGCACGGGGGACGATGGCGACATAGGATCTGTACCCGACGACACAGCTGACCAACCAAAAAGATTAGCCACACAACATATCGAACATGTATTAAAAAATACCCTCCCACTTACATTGAGGAGTAAAGGCTTAAGTCTTTATAATCTATTGAATGAGGATCCCGCCATACAATGGACCGATACAGGGGAGATCATTGTGGAAGGATCAAAGGTACAGGGATCGAATATCGTAGACATTGTCCATGATCTGGTGAGAAAGTGGGATAGGCCATCACCATCAGGATGGAAGCATATTAAAGCAAGACTACAACAAATAAATGTCCCTAAAACGTTGATAGGAAATCTGAACAGGTTAAAAGACTTGGAACATGCAACGCCTGTGACACAATTGAAGGCGCCGTCACCCCCGGCGGTAACACCTTTGAAGAGGAGCAAGAAGAGGTTAAACCAACCCTACCCACGTGCCTCTAAAATACGCAAATGGCTAACGTATTAACTAAACGCTATTATGACATTTCTACCCCATCCTCTTACGGCGGCGTAGATAGACTGTACAGAAGTGTTTACGGAGTAGGAAAAAAAGATGTTGAAAGATTTTTGAGGGAGCAGGACGCTTATACGCTTCATAAGCCTGTGAGAAAAAGGTTTAAAACAGCCAAGACAACGGCTTCCTCGATTGATTCTATTTGGCAAGCAGATTTAACAGACATGCAAAGATATTCTGTGTATAACGATGGTTACCGCTACATTCTATTCATAATAGACGTGTTCTCTAGATATCTGTGGCTAGTTCCTCTGAAAAATAAATCACCTGAAACAGTTGCTAAAGCCACCAAAACGCTAATGTTAAAAGAAAACAGGGTTCCTGGCTATTTTTGTACGGATATGGGGAAGGAGTTTATAGGCCGTGCTTTTCAGAATATGTTGACAGAGTTTAATATCAGCTATTACACAACCAATTCTATACATAAGGCTTCTTTAGCTGAAAGAGTTCAGCGCACCATAAAGGAACGCATGCACCGTTATTTTACACATAAAAACACATACAGATTTCTAGACATTCTGGAATCATTGGCATCATCCTACAACCGCTCACACCATCGCACGATTGGGGCAACACCTAACGAAGTTTTAGAAAGAGGTACGCTCCCGAGAAGAGATGGATCACCACCACCACCACCACCACACTCTGTGCGCTTCAAAATCAATGATTATGTAAGGCTGTCGCGTTCGGGGAATAAATTCGCAAAGGGTTTTGAGCAAGGATGGACACGCGAGATTTTTAAAGTTAGGGCTGTGAGACCTAAAGGTGTGATAATGATGTATTACATTGAAGATTTGAATGGGGAAGAAATCTCAGGAGGCTTTTACCGCGAGGAATTGCAGAAAGTTGCGTTTAATTTAGAAAAAAATGTGTTTAAAATTGAGAAAATTTTAGGAAGCAAAGGTTCAGGAAGGAGAAAAATGTACCTGGTGAAATGGCTAGGGTACCCAGAAAGCTTCAACACCTATATAAAAGCTGATGCAATAATGAAGCTTAAATAGTATGCAACATGGCTCCTAACCATTTCTACGTCACACTCCCGTCCTCCTCGTCCCTGTCTGTACACCCTAACAACACGCTAGCCAACTTTGTAACAGAACTCCATGGGCACATTGAATTGGGTCGTGATTCGTATGAGGTGGGGATATGCGAAATTCAGCTGGACACCGTCTTTTTAAATATTGAACATAAAGAAACCGTTTTTACGATTCTTAGAGACATTGACGAGTGTGAAAAAGCTGGGGTAGCTATGGATGAAACTATGCGCATCGCTCGGACTAAGATTACACGGTATTACAGTACAGAAGTAAGACTAGGGCCGGGTCAATATGGTTCGGCCGAGGATGTTGTGAGAGGCTTAAACGTGAGTTTAAGAAACTCAAACCTTACGAATGATTTAGTATATGAAATCGTAAACAACCCTGCACATACACTAATCCTAAAATCAAAGACTAACAGACGTCTTAAAGAACATAGAAAGTTCAAAATTCTAACCAACGGCCGATATAGCGCAGCCTTCCAAAGAGACACATTTCACGAGACACAGTATAACTTGTCCAGATTAATGTATCAATTGAAGATGGAGAAATTGGCTGAAAGGTCCCCAGACATGTGCTATATTTACAGTAATATAGTGGAGCACCAGTTTGTTGGGGATACCCAGGCACGCCTGCTGCGCATTGCTCACATCCCCAACCATAGAGGAAGGAGTTTGAGTATTACATATGACAGGCCCCATTATGTGAATGTCGCAACTAATTTAATAACCAATATCACAATATATATAAGAACGATTGAGGGCGAAAACTTCCCATTCGGTAACGGGAGCTTAACAGTGAAGCTACACTTTCGACGCACTGAGTTATAATGGATAGAAAGCCTTTCACCGTCTATCGAGGGATGCGATACCAGCGCGGTAGTGGACTTGGATCCATTTTTTCATCCATACTACGTACGGCTGTTCCTTTGCTGAAGAGGGGTGCCAGATACCTTGGAAGGAAAGCGCTACAATCAGGCCTTAACACTGCAGAAGACATATTGGCCGGGGCTAAACCTAAAGAAGCTCTAAAAAAACATTTAAAGCGTACACGGAACGAAATCATCAAAGATGCAAAGAGAAAAATGCGTGGTGGCGGGAAGAAGAAGAGGGCTCCCCGGAAGAAGAAGGGGTCACGTGGTATTAAACGTAAAAGGCTATCAAAAAAGAAATGCTGTAAGCGAATGAAACCTATGGTTGACCACTTTTTTGACTGATATAAGCTAAGGATATTGATCTCATGAATCATAGTTTGTTTACCACTTGTCGAGAGAGGAGTCACTATTTCGCCATGGCACGCTTCATCCACCCATGTAGTTCACAATGCTGTAAATCGGAGCTGTCCTTTTTTGAGCTCCCGCCAACCCAAGTTTCTATTGAGCACAGTGACTTTATTACAATTAACCCTTTAAACACAATTAGTTCACCGAGTGCACCTATAGAATTCGTGATACCCAGCTCAGGTCCTTACTTTTTTGATCCAAGCTGTGTGCACATGTACGCTAAGCTACGTATAGCCCATTCTGATGGAACGGCCTGCGATGACAAATATGCTGTATACCCTGAAACAAACTTTCTGCACGCCATATTCAACCAGTGTGACGTATATTTAAATCAGACCAACATATCGGCAGGCACGGGGTACTATCATCTACGAGCCTATTTGGAAAATGTCCTCAACTTTTCCAAAGAAGCGAAGGCTACCTTTTTAAGTGCGGAGGGATATTATCAAACTAAAGATGAAAATAGTATAAAGGACAAATTTAAAAATTCTAAAAAGAAAATATACGAGTGTTTTGGACGGTTGCACACAGATTTCACTTTCCAGGAGAAGTTGCTTGTGAACGGGGTGGATATGAAAATAAAGCTCACCCGCACGAGTCCTGAGATCTGCTTAAATCTGGATGCGAATCAAGAAGAGGGTGCAAAGTCCGTTGTGGTTCACATTATGGACACATACCTCCGCGTACGGCGAGTGAAATTAAGTTCACCAAAACAACTAGAAATTGAGAAAAATTTACTAAACGCTACAGTGAAATATCCTATTAACAGAGTGCAGATCAAACTATATACGGTTCCTGCAGGGTTGGCATCGAAGCAGATAGAAAACATTGCCCTGGGAAATCTTCCTAAAAGGATATTAATCGGCATGCAGGACCACGCTTCGGTGAATGGAAAATATAAAAAGAGTGCCTTTAAATTCGAGAATTTCGGACTTAAAAATATAACTCTATACGTTAATGGCACTGCTTTGGGTGGAACAATGGGTACGGACTATTCATCAGACGCTGTGTTACCTCTTTGTGCCAGAGCCTATAGTAATCTGACCCATATTGCAGGTGATTGTGATGAGCTTGGTAATGGGGTAACGCAGGAAGAATTCATTGATCAATTTAACCTTTATCCGTTTGACATTACACCTGACTTATCTGCTAGCGTAAATACCCATTTAACACCACAGCAGAGCGGTAACATCTCAGTGCGGCTGGAATTCGCCAAGCCTATAGACGCTCCTATTAGTGTACTAGTATATCTCGAATCGCAAGCCCTAATAGAAGTAGATAGATTTAGAAGCGTTATCACTGACTTTTAAAATGGATGCTAATACACTTCAGAAAGTAATGGAGCGAGTCACACGTTCCAAATTTATCGGCGTGTTTGCGAAGAATGAAACATTGAGTTTGCCAAGTACGCGAGAATGCGGTAGTCTTATTGTGAACACAGACATCATCGGTAATGAAGGGATTCACTGGATCGCTGTCTATTTTAAAAATAGACAGCGCCTGTACTATTTTGATTCACTCGGTACTCAACCCTGGAGTGACCCTATTATTGTAAAATTTCTCGCTCAGTTACATATTCCCGAAGTTGTATGGAACCCATTTCGTATGCAGGGATATTTTACTAATGTTTGCGGAATGTACTGTGTCTCATTTCTCATGCATATGTCAAATGATAAAGAATTTATAAATTTTTTAAATTTATTTGACCCGTGTCACACTCACCGAAACGATGAAATGGTATGCAGACAGATAAAAAACCGTTTTCCAATTGTACGTACTCGTTGTATATTATAATGTTTTTGTTCGTATATTTGTAACGGTATATTCGTTTATTGTACTGATTTCTTTCATTTAATAAATTTATGAAAATATATTGTGTCTTCTTATCCCAAAAAGATCGAAAAACACTTACATTATTTCGGTGTGACATTGTTGACTGATCAGTATACCCTCCCTATTCCGAGATTCTTCAAAAGATTGTATAACTCGTGTCAAATCCTCATCGGACCTTAAAGGAATAATGCTTTTAAAACATATACAGAGTATACAGACAGACAGATCCCCATTATGTGAAGATATCTTTGGTTCGAGGAGTGAACGCCATAAAAATTTCGATTTTAGCATAATGGGGAAATAACACTGATTGACATTTTTGGCGAGTATCTATTTGACGAGATACTACAACTCTCCATATATATATAAAATTCTAATTATAGACACTTACATTTCTATGGTAGTCCCTTGCGTCGGGTTGTAAGGAGCGTCACTGCAAATATCTTCTACGGTTTGCGTTGAAAATAATTCGCCACAATCAGTCGCATTGAAAAGACTAATTGTGGTTAATGCTGCAGTATCACGTTCTTCATACAAGTCTGGGGAGACGTACAGGTCCATGGTGGAGGATGTGTGACACTGCTGACTGATCAGTATATCATCCATATTCCGAGGTTCTTCAAAAGATTGTATAACACGTGTCAAATCCTCATCGGACCTTAAAGGAATAATGCTTTTAAAACATATACAGAGTATACAGACAGATCCCCATTATGTGAAGATATCTTTGGTTCGATTACCAATTTCGATTTTAGCATGATGGGGAAATAACATTGATTGACATTTTTGACTAGTATCTATTTGACGAAATACTACAACTCTCCATATATATATAAAATCGAATTATGGACACTTACATTTCTATGGTAGTCCCTTGCGTCGGATTGTAAGGAGCGTCACTGCAAATATCTTCTACGGTTTGCGTCGAAAATAATTCGCCACAATCAATCGCATTGAAAAGACTAATTGCGGTTAATGCTGCAGTATCACTTTCTTCATACAAATCTGGGGAGACGTACAGGTCCATGGTTGAGGAATGATTATTCACTGATGCGAAAATAGCTACTGTTACTCCCAACTGAAAATATCCCCTTTTATATGCACATTCGCCAAGCTCCGCCCAAAAGACCAGATGTTCGTCGTGATTGGCTGCCGATGTAGCTGGGTGGAGCTATGACGTGTACCATTCCGCTATAACGGGTACGGACGAGTAATTGCATCTTTATATTTTCACTAATAGAATTAATGCTCTTATTCTCCTTTGAAAATTATTTGGTGATTCGTATAGAACTTTTGATATTGATTCCAAATATGGTTTCAGAAGTTTTCTATCACCCATAGTTTTCGAGAAAATAATATTTCCATTTACTCAATTTCCCGCATCATTAGTCACTAATGTAATCGAGAGGGTATAAAGAAATATATCATAATTATATTTTAAAAATAACATTCGGTTTCAACGTTAAACTGTAGGTCTAAGGTGGTCATTACACATAATAAAATAAAGTGGTTGGCAGATAAATGGGCACCCTACGTGTCCTAGTGGTTAAGACGCTGGGCTGTTGATGGTTCGGAGTTAAACTGTAGGTCTAAGGTGGTCATTCCACATAATAAAAGAAAGTGGTTGGCAGATAAATGGGCACCCTACGTGTCCTAGTGGTTAAGACGCTGGGCTGTTGATGGTTCCACGTTAAACTGTAGGTCTAAGGTGGTCATTACACATAATAAAAGAAAGTGGTTGGCAGATAAATGGGTACCCTACGTGTCCTAGTGGTTAAGACGCTGGGCTGTTGATGGTTCCACGTTAAACTGTAGGTCTAAGGTGGTCATTACACATAATAAAAGAAAGTGGTTGGCAGATAAATGGGCCCTACGTGTCCTAGTGGTTAAGACGCTGGGCTGTTGATGGTTCCACGTTAAACTGTAGGTCTAAGGTGGTCATTACACATAATAAAAGAAAGTGGTTGGCAGATAAATGGGCACCCTACGTGTCCTAGTGGTTAAGACGCTGGGCTGTTGATGGTTCCACGTTAAACTGTAGGTCTAAGGTGGTCATTACACATAATAAAAGAAAGTGGTTGGCAGATAAATGGGCACCCTACGTGTCCTAGTGGTTAAGACGCTGGGCTGTTGATGGTTCGGAGTTAAACTGTAGGTCTAAGGTGGTCATTCCATAATAAAAGAAAGTGGTTGGCAGATAAATGGGCACCCTACGTGTCCTATGGGGTAATCTCTACTGAACTTCATTGCTAATAACTCTCAGTAATCGAATGACATCCCAAGTCGTACCTTTTCATTATAAATGGAATCCTTTATTTGAACAAAACTCTCGCTCTCTTTCTATTATATATATATATATATATATATATATATATATATATATATATATATAGTATGTATGAGAGATAATTGTTATTATTACTAAATTGAGGTTATTGGTAATGGATCTGGGCAAGGTGTAATAATGTAATAGACCATAATATTCTATTGAAATAATTTGTATTGTTATGGTTTTAGATAATTTAAGCTCAGGACCTGCATTGTCTACATCGACTCCATCCGTGATATAAAAATAAATGCATATTTTATTTAATTATTTCATTACATTTATCGAATGTAAATTATCTGCTGCGGTGGATGACTCCCCATCCAACTACCACTCAGATCCAACGTCGCTTAACGTAGTTGCTCGGCTGAGTTATGATAAAAGAAAATTATGGCAGTGGGTATGAGTAAGTTGTTTGATGTAATAGAACACAACATTCTACTCAATAATTTGTGCTGTTGCGGTATTAGAGGGTCAATCAGTGACTGAATTAAAAGTTATTTGCCCGATAGATATAATATGCATCAGTAAATGAGGCTTGCACCACTAAAGCGTTTGCCAAACATGGTGTGCCACGGTAAATTCAATTTATATAGATATGAGTAAGGTGTTTGATGTAATAGAACACAACATTCTACTCAATAATTTGTATTGTTGCGGTATTAGAGGGTCAATCAGTGACTGAATTAAAAGTTATTTGCCCGATAGATATAATATGCATCAGTAAATGAGGCTTGCACCACTAAAGCGTTTGCCAAACATGGTGTACCACGGTAAATTCAATTTATATATATATATATATATATATATATATCATTATATTTCTATATGACACCATACAAATTACGCGTAAATATTTTCATTGTAGAAGTAATAACAATGACAATATTAATATCTGAAGTCAGTGGTGATTTCTGCTCGAATAGCTTGTAGAAGGATAATCCCTCGACCCGAAAAAGGTCTCTAGGGACACGATTCGAACGAAAAAGGTCTCTAGGGACACGATTCGAACTGATTTAGCTTCTGCCTTTCATCGTGTGTGTGTGTGTGTGTGCGTGTGTGTGTGTGTGTGTGTGTGTGTGTGTGTGTGTGTGCATGAGTTGTTACTCGTTTATTTTATATATATATATATATATATATATATGGGGGGGAGATCTCTCACCCGTTCTTCGGCCCGACCCCGTTTCATTGTAGAAATAATAATAATAATGATAATAAGAATTGATGTGCAAGGTGTTTGCAGTTAAGATGTAGTTTGTGTGTAAAAAGTTATTTATTAATAAGTAGAATTTAATTGGCTTCATCTACACTATATATATATATATATATATATATATATATATATATATATATATATATATATATATATATGTATCATAAGCTGTTTAAAAGAATGTATAATTATAGTGAACGAAATAAGCTAGTTAACCGTAAAATTAATTATTTTCTATTATGACGTTTTCGAAGGTAAACTATGTTATTTGTTTCTTTAAGTTCAATGAAGTTAATGTTAAATTTGCTTCTAAACTAAAATTAAATGTTATAAAATAAATAATATATATATATATATATATATGGGGGGAAGATCTCTCACCCGTTCTTCGACCCGACCCCGTTTCATTGTAGAAATAATAATAATAATAACAATAATAATAATGATAATAAGAATTGATGTGCAAGGTGTTTGCAGTTAAGATGTAGTTTGTGTGTAAAAGTTATTTATTAATAAGTAGAATTTAATTGGCTTCATCTACACTATATATATATATATATATATATATATATATATATATATATATCATAAGCTGTTTAAAAGACTGATATAATTATAGTGAACGAAATAAGCTAGTTAACCGTAAAATTAATTATTTTCTATTATGGCGTTTTCGAAGGTAAACTATGTTATTTGTTTCTTTAAGTTCAATGAAGTTAATGTTAAATTTGCTTCTAAACTAAAATTAAATGTTATAAAATAAATAATATATATATATATATATATATATATATATATTTACCTAACATAAGAAAAGAATGTATATATATATATATATATATAGCATAATAATATATATCTAGCAATCCGATCATTGCCAAAAAAAAACTGGAAAGGTATGCAATTAATAAAGGTGTATTTAAACAGAATTTAATTGGAATAACTATCGTCATATTGTGTTGCACAATGGATGATTAATGGGACACATGTCGCTATCTGGAACACATTGCGCTATCTGGCAACTCAGCCAGAATAGAGGCTTATAAAAGATCGAGAAGCTGGTGAAGACTCATTCCCAGCTCGGCTCCAGCCGAGCAAGGACCTCTGGTCCTTCTTTTTTTGGCCCTTTGGTAAACCCCTTAGTGGCCTCTTAGGTTAGGAAAACGAAAATAATATGCCTTAAAGGCAACTACTCTCTCTCTCTCTCTCTCTCTCCTACAGGCGTCTCTCTCCCTCCTTCAGCTCTCTCTCTCTCTCTCTCTCCTACAGGCGTCTCTCTCCCTCCTTCAGCTCTCTCTCTCTCTCTCCTGCATGTGTAACTACTGCATGTGTACCTCCTGCATGTGTGCGTATGTGTGTGTACCTCCTCCCCCTTTGGGGGAATTTTTTTTTTTTTTCTTTCTTTTTTCTTCTTTTTTCTTCTTTTTTCTTCTTTTTTCCTTTTTTTTTCTTTTTTTTATAACCCCCACCCCCCTTTACAACAACCCCTACCCCCTTTGCAACATTACATAATAACCTGCAACATTCTTGCACTCTCCCCTTTTGCGGCTATACTACTGGCCACAACACCAGATGAAATCGATGACAATGAACATTATCGCGAATTATTAAAAAGTCCAGACGGTGTTGGTGTGTTTGTTTTGTTCACTACAAAGAAGCTCATGTGGGTGCTGAAGCCAAATGGTCAGAGTTGGGATGGACAGTATTTTCGTGATATTATTCTATCCCAGCATGTCATTCCTTTTCTAAGAAACCCAAACAATGTTATGGATGTCGATCAGGTCACACTTCTGCATGATAAGGCCCCCTGCTTTAAGGCATTAGCCACTCAACAGTTGTTGCGGAACCATGAGATCGATTTCTTTGGAAATGAAGAATGGCCAGGAAATTCTCCTGACCTGAACGTCTGTGAACATATTGGATCAGTTATAAAGGACAAGGTTGAATGTCTCTTGTTTCAAGAACCTGCAGCAAATCGATTTTCGAAGGATACAATGACGCAACACATTGAAACTGTTTTAGCAAAGTTGCTTAACGATCAAGATCTATTCACGTCACTTTTGGCAAGCTACCCAAAGCGAATTAAATGCAGGATCAAATTCTCTTTTGTAAGGTATGTTTAGTTTTACTGTACCTCTAATGGTTTAGGCCATGGGCGGGGTGGCTAAGGTTTATTGGAGCCCCATACAAAATCGCATTCTGGCAAGGTGCATACATATCATGTACAGATTTTCAGAAGTTCCTTTCCTCGCTGAAATACACCTAACCGGCCGACTATTTACACCATTCATCAGAGATTTTGAGAGGTTGATGTTGGATAAAGGCATCCTGGCTGTCCATGATTCATGAGCACTAAAGAAAATATTACGACCATCCGCATCCAGTAGGCCTTTCAGGACAGCCAAACAAAATCCATCCGTAGAACTGTCCTGGAACTGTTGGAATCAAATATAGCAGTATATGAAGACTGCTTCAGCAGGGCATTGAAATGTAACTTTACATGGTTCAAGTTGTTTGGAAACTCGAACAGGAAGAATATGATTTTGGGTCGACTCCCTCCAGCATCATTTCGAGATCGATCTATCCCACCTTATTAAAAGCCAGCCACGTAAACCGACATAATTGCAGAATCTGTAGAAGGAGAATAATTTGATTTCATGACGCTCCTGGAGACTTTCAAAAGTTTCACTTCTGGTGTGGGATGTCAGATGTTGGAATCATAGGCCCGTTTGTTTGAAGATCTGATGGGGGAACTGAAAAGGGTGATGATGATTAGAATCTCTGAAACTTCGAAACACTTTTTTCTGCCAAGACAGGAAAAAATCGTTAGTGTTAAAGATATCGTTTATCATCAAGAGGTGTTCCTCCACATTACTGAGTTGCGATCCTTGAATTGTCAAGAAGTAGTTCGCTGGGCGATGGATCTGTCGACCGTACCTTCTTAGCTGTGTTTGTTGTAGTGGTGGACCAGATATCCGCAATCCGCATCATTTTTAACATCCGCATCCGCACTTCTGACTGCGGATGTTATGCGGATATTACTTCTAATAAATTATGCAATTTACAATTAAATTAGCTTATAAAGTAGCTTATAAGGCCCAGTCATGCACATTTGATGTAAAGTATTAATTACACTGGTATGCATATGAAATTTTTATGTCTGCTGTGAGGGTTTTTTCAACTCATATTATATAATTCGACCATGCTGAATTCGAAAATGACATTGGTTTTCCTCAATCAGGTCAGGTTTTTTCTCTATTGGCCATTTATTATAAGTCCAATTTTATCCCCAAATTTATTGATTTTTTTTAGCTTAAACACCGTAGATACGAGTAATATTATAAGAACACTCGTAAAAAATGAAAACATTGTGTGAATAAATACTACAATGAATATGGACAAAAGTTTATTGAGGAAGGAATGAAGTTTTTTTGGCTTTCCGTCTGTGTTTTTCTTCGGGCACGTCTCGCTTCAAACACCAGCAATAGTCCGCCAGCATATTGATATCCCAGTTTCCCTGGTACCTCTCTTCCATTATTTTGATATCTTGGTGAAATCGTTCACCCTGTTCCTCACTATAATCCCCGCAATTTTCAGGAAAATAGTCCAAGTGGGACCACAAAAAGTGCATTTTATGGACATGCGCGACCCATGAGCTTTGAAAGCTTCCATCAAGTTTTCGACAACGGACTCGTATTCTGGACTTCTACGCTTGCCAAGAAAATCAGTAACAACTGATTTGAATGCCTGCCAGGCATTCTTCTCAGTTGGAGTCATTGCGTTTTCGAACTGAGTATCCTTGATCAAAGTTCGAATTTGAGGACCATCAAAAACCCCAGCATTTAGTTTAGCATCAGATATATGAGGAAATTTACTCTCGAGATATCGGAATGCTGAACCCTCCTTATTCATTGATTTGATGAAATTTTTCATCAAGCCCAGCTTAATATGAAGTGGTGGGAGCAAAATTTTTGTTGGTGGTACAAGGGCACTGAAACGACATTATGCGACCCAGGTTCAAAATTCTCTCTGGATGCCCATTCACGCTGTGCATAGTGCTTCTCATCCGCTCGGCTATCCCATTTGCAGAGGAAACATGGGTATTTCGTGTATCCCCCTTGCATTCCCAATACAAATGCCACAATCTGAAAAAAAATGAAAATATTTAAAGAATTTAGAATTTGTTCTATCAGATAAAAAAAATCTATGCAGTGGACTGTATCACTTCTGTGGGGAAGTTAAGTGTTCTTATACGCTCTCAAATAACCTTTGGAAAAACAACATAGTCAATAGCAATAGTTTACTTATGATATTAGTATTACCTTCAAATCTCCACAGATCCTCCAGTTATGTTGGTCGTATACGAGAGCATCCAGTAAAATTTTCATGTTATCGTAGCTCTCAGTAAGTTGTACGGAATGTGCTACAGGGACTGATGCAACCCTATTCCCAATGTTGAGAAGTACTGCTTTCAAACTTCGTTTAGACGAGTCTATAAATAGCCTCCATTCTGATGCGTTGTATGGCAGGCCCAAGGATTCGATTAGCCCCTCAACATTGCAGCAGTACACTAAGGAAGAGGTATTTTCGTGCACTGCAAAAAACTTGCGGAATTCTTCCTCTCGTTTCCTATACCAGGAGAATGTTGTTCCCGGAGCCAGCAAGTTGTCCTCTCGAAGTCGTGAGCCCAAGATCTCAGCAGCTAATTTGGAAAGTCCTAAATCCCTGGTAAGATCATTAAGTTTGGCCTGGTTGAGAGGCCTCGGCTCATTTGAAGCGGTATTTTGAGGTATATACGACTGGGACTGGTCATTGGCATTGATTCATCATCAGAATCATCGAAGTCCAGGGTTTGACGTGGGTCGGGTATTGGAATTCCAGGACCATGGGGTACAGGTCTCATAGCAGAAGAAATGTCAGGGTATACAACAATGTGTTTATTCTTCTTGTTAACTCCTGAAAATAGAAACACAGAAACATGGATATAAAACTTGCATATGAAATAGAAGAAGCATTCAGACAGTGGCGGCTCGTGAGGGAAGGCTGCGGTCTGTAAGATATGAAATAGGTCGATGGAGTCTGTATATTTTCTTTCTTTTTCATTCATATTGTCCCTTCGGGGACAATATGAATGAAAAAGAAAGAAAATATACAATCACTGTATATGACGCGTTCGGTGGAGAAGGGGCGAACGCAACATTTTCGAATTATGCCACAAAATGCAGTTAAAGTTTGTAAACTTTAAACCTTTGTATTTTTCCGGTTTATTGAAATGTTGTATGAATTTGAAAACTTATTTGAGTAAAATATTGTTGTGTAATATGTCGATATAATAAAACGCCAAGAAATTTTACAATATTATTTATTGATAGCTTCTGATGTTAACTGGTGTAATCCATTATTTGGTCCTCTTCGTCGAATGTTGTATTACCTGCTTCAACTGTTTCGGTTTCTTCCAGTTCCTTTAACAATCTTGTATAATAGTTCACTGCAGTTGCAGGCATTAGGTCTGATAATTCTTTGAGATCTTTTATTTTTTCCTTAGTTATTGGCAGCAATTGGGAATACTTTGGTTGCAGTGTCTGCTGCTAGATTAAATAAACTGACACTGTAGGATTTTTTCCCTTTCTGCAGTCTGACGGGATGGCTATTATCTGCGGTTGTGCGGTATGCAGTAGATATTACGTAGCCTTCTTTGTGTTGAAAGTCAAATATTAACTTTCTTGCATCTGTAAATTTAGTAGTTGTTGATTTCCTAATGACAATGCACGTTTTTAGGACGTCAAAATCGAGAAATCAGCCTGTTTCATTTCTACAACTAGGAAGCGCTGCGAAACGGCTGTAGTTGTGGCCGTAACATAATCTTTTTTGGTGTAAATAATATTGCTGTAATTATTTTTTATATTTTGTTCAATTTGGCCAAATTGAGCATCACAGGGCATTGTCGAGTGACCAGAAAGTAGATAGATGTGTTCAATGTGAAGCAATGATGCGGAGTGAATTTCTCTGAGATACATTAAAACCTAAATTTTACCGTGAAAGCGTGCAGACTAACATCTAATTTTTTGCATAGGTAAAGCAAAGGTTTTAAAGGATAATTATACGACAAAAAACTCATTTTTCGAATTTTGTGGCGTTCGCCCCTTCTCCACCGAACGCGTCATATGTAAATGTAACTTGTATAACAATATGTATGTGTAAATGTATTTTCTATAACAATATGTATTGTAAATGTATGATTACCATTATGGTGAATATTATGCTATATATGGCGAATATTACATTATGGTGAATATTATGTCAAATTTCATACGAGGATTTCAAATATTTAAGAAAAATAAATTTATAAGCCCACCTTGGAGGTTTGTCATGCAGAAATAGCAAACTGTCACGTGATCCTTTCCTTCTCTCCAATCATGGGAATTCCAAAAGGCAAAGATTTCGCTCTGCCTTTGCTCCATCTTCTCAAATTTTCAATGCACGTCTTGCAGCACATATGAGGGGCGAACTTTTTGTCCTGGTCCCCTAGCTTAATTCCAAAGTATGCTCTATACATTGTCTTCACAAATTTAGTGATTTGGGACTGGTTATTTGGCATGGTAACCGTCCCACATATGTAGCAGAATCTATTGGGATCATTTTTACACGCTCTATTCATTATGAAATATTTTATCTATATGCCTGAAAAGTAAAAAAAGATATTATACAAGTGAAACAAGATGATAGATGTTACTGTTCCAATTCCGCTTTGACAAAATCACGAAAAATTCTATTTTACTTATGAGGCCATAGCCGGATAACCTGAGCTGATTGAGAAAAACGGATTGCAGATTCGAAATCAGCAGGAAAACCTCTATAAGAATCACTTACAAAACCCTTGACAGCAAATTGATGCATACCAGTGATTATTAATGAACAAACAAATATATAAACCTCAAAATATAAATACCTGGTAACACAGAAAATTGAATGAAACTTGTTTCATTGAATTTTCTCTGACTGAAACTCTTGAGAAAGTTATTTTTTTTAACATAATGAAAACATTAATATTAATTTTAATTCTTATGCATTGCCTGCCATAATAGTAATATCACGAAATTTAAAAATTATGTCATATATTCATAATTCCATATTATATTGATAGATTAACTAAATATCCGCATCCGCATCCGCGGATATTGGAATTAAAGATCCGCATCCGCATCTGCAGATGTTGAAAAACTGACATCCGGTCCACCACTAGTGTTGCTTACTTGACCTCGCCTCCGACTTTTTTTATGGAACCATATTAAGACGGCTCTCAGATACTTTGGAAATAGGTGTGGTCAGGTTGAGGTCCCCGAATGAAGAAACATCTTTGATTCTGGTAGTGAATAAACGTAAAAAAATACGAAGTCCACTCAATATATTTTGCCCCACCTTTTTTTATTCTTTCCAAGTTTCCTTGTAAGTTCCAGAATTTTGTACACAAGTAGTTACATACTTTTTTTACAAGTTTTTATTTTTCCACATAGTCTCCATCCTTTTCTACGGCTTTCCTCCACCTCGAAACAAGGGCCTTCATTCCTTGCTAGTAAAAGTCCCCTGGGTTCCGCTGGAGCCACCTCTTAACCACCTCAACAACCTCATCGTCACTCTCAAACTTTCTTCCACGAATAGCATCTTTCATTGGCCAAATAAATGGAAGTCTGAAGGTGTCAGATCCGGGATGTATGGAGGGTGGGGTAACACAGTCAAACGCATTTTTGTGATGGCCTCTCTTGTTTGCAAACTGTTGTGTGGTCTTGCGTTATCGTGCAAAAGAAGGACGTTTTCTAGTTTTCTCTCCGGTCGAACTCGCTTTATACGTCTCTGGAGTCTCTGTAGGATAGTTATATATGCCTCTGAGTTGATTGTTTGTCCTTTCTTCATAATGTCCACGAGAATCACCCCTTTCATGTCCCAGAAGATGGTGGCCATAACGTTTCCTGCAGAGGGAGCCAAAGTGGTGTACCCAAGTCTCATCCCCAGTCACAATTCGTGAAAGGAAGTCATCCCCTTCTGTCTCGTATCGAACCAACGACTCAGAAGCAATTTGTGATCTTCAGTCAGTTCGCGAGTAACAAACCGTGAACACACTTTTGAGTATCCCAGTTGCTGAATTATTGTATTTACACTTCCTTCACTAATTCCTAGCTCAACTGATAGCTCCTTGTATGTGACGCGCCGATTTGATCGAATGATGCTGTTAGCACGATGCACAGTGTGAGATGTGACAGCCGATGTCGGGTGACCGCTGCGTGGCTCATCATCGAGGCTGGCTCTCCCTCTCTCCAATGATCTCACACATTTAGACCAGCGTCCAACTGTGCTTCGATCAACAACAGCATCTCCGTAAACGTTTTGTAGACGTTTGTGAATATTTCCAACTATTTCCTTCTCTGCGGTTAAGAACTCGATAAGAGCTCTCTGTTTACGACGCACATCACTGTCAGACGCCATTTTCGAAACTGCGTTAACCATCGGTTTTATACAAGAGCATTTAAAAGCGGTTTTATACAAGGAGGGGAGGTTCAAACTGGAAAAATCTGGTTATGTGAAGCGCAGAAAGTTCAAACTTACTGCCCAAAAACATTTCAGCCTCATGGCCTATTATTTAGCTTAGGAAAAGGGTGGGGCAAAATATATTGAGTGCCCCTAGTATCTTTACTTTGTTGTTAGTAATCTTGCCAAATTTAATTTGTCAAGCTTTCATAATTTCTGAATCCTAATTAGTTGAATGGAAAAAACAAATTCGAGTACCCCATATATATATATATATATATATATATATATATATATATATACATTTAAACTGCAAACACGCAGTATAATTAACGTAAAGAACGACGCTTGTATAGGAGAATATTCCGCGCAAGATGAGAGGAGAGAACGAAACAAATGAAAAAATGAGGTAACCACCCGGGAATCGAACCCGGGATCTTCCGATTGCCGGTCAGATATGATAACCATTATACCATGGGCCTCACTCAATCAAATGCCGTAATTCATCTACATACGCGCCCCTTGGGGCATTGGTTTCTGCGCGTATGTAGATGAATTACGGCATTTGATTGAGTGAGGCCCATGGTGTAATGGTTATCATATCTGACCGGCAATCGGAAGATCCCGGGTTCGATTCCCGGGTGGTTACCTCATTTTTTCATTGTTTCGTTCTCTCCTCTCATCTTGCGCGGAATATTCTCCTATACAAGCGTCGTTCTTTACATATATATATATATATGTGGCGTTCAAAAGTCTGCGTCGACCTCAGTTTTAGACAATTTCTAGAAAATAATACAACTCTGAGAAAGTATGTCCGCTATATTAAGGTAATTTCTTTTAGAAGAAATGGTATTTCATATATTTTACTACATGTGGAAGTAATGTAGCTTTTATTTCATAAGGAAGGACACATTAATGAAAATCGTCCTTTTTGGTTCTGTTACGTTTTTTTCTTTGTAGTATAATAACACCGATTTTAACCCAGGTATTGGTGACAGACCATAACCAAATGTTATAATCCTCAAAATAGTGTATTCATACAGTAATTTTAACAACTGGTCTATTGTATGACATTGTAGCAATTTGATTAAAAAATAATTAATCATTTTCTCTATTCTCTCTTTACAGGCCGTAATTGAAGTGTCTAAGGAACTAAGTTTATCCCAGAGAGGACAAATAATTGCCCTCGCAAGAGAGGGAATGTCCCAACATTAGATCTTGGCAAAAATTAACGGTTCAAAAGGGGCCGTCCAAAGAACTATAAGCAGATATAAAGAATCTGGATCGTGCTGTTCAAAGACAAGATCTGGCAGACCTAAAGTGACTACTGATTCTGAGGATCATTACATCAAGGTTACATCAGTGCGTGACAGAAAAGCCACAGCACAGATTCAGGCACAGTTGAATGAACAACGGGACTCTCCAATAAGTACAAGTACTATAAAAAGAAGACTCATAAAAGCTGGTTTCCATGGCAGAGTTGCTGTGTCCAAACCACTACTGAGGAAACAAAATAAGGCTAAAAGATTCGAATGGGCAAGAGAATATCGAAATTTTACTGTAGACGACTGGAAAAAAGTTCTTTTTACTGATGAATCAAAAGTGGAACTTTTTGGGTCTCATAGAAGAGTTTATGTTAGATGTAGAACCAACGAAAAACTGATAGATCCTTGCATAAAACATTCAGTAAAACATGGTGGAGGCAACATTCAAGTTTGGGGTTGTTTCAGTTATTCTGGAGCTGGAGATCTTCACAGAATCACTTACACTCTCACAAAAGAGAAGTACCCTACCACTCCATACTAGTGAGATATGCAATACCATCAGGATTGAGGCTTTGTGGTCAAGGATTCATTTTCCAGCAGGATAACGACCCAAAGCACACTTCTAACCTTTGCATGAACTATCTCAACAAGAAAAAGATGAGGGTGTTCTACAAATTATGAAGTTTCCTCCATAAAGTCCTGATCTCAATCCAATAGAGCATCTTTGAAACCATTTGAAGAGTCTGAAAGCTAAAAAAGAATATAACTTTTCTTGATTCTCTCTGGAAGAATGTAGAAGAATGCTGGAACGGCATAGCACAAATGTTATCCAGAAACTTGTCGAATCTATGCCTCACAGAGTGGAAGCTGTCATTAAAGCAAAAGGAGGTAATATCGATTATTAATAAGATTACGACATTAAATTGTTAATTTCTTTACTAATTTATAATAATAACATTTAGAAGCAAATAATGTAACAATAAAAAAATCAAAATTTGTTGTAATTATCATATATATTTGTACAATTTACAATAAATTGGGTGATTATAAGGTGGACGCAGACTTTTGAACGCCACTGTATATAACCTTGTTCAACCTTGGTTTTGCTTTCGCCCGAATTGTTCATCCTGACGAAGGTCGAACTTGCCATTCCACCTTAAACCTACAGATTAATGTGGAACTCGAACCACGCCCGACCACGAGCGGTCAGAAATTACAAAGTCCTTCCCCAGATTCGATCTCACGACCTCCCGATCAGCAGCTCAGCTTATTAACAACTAGGCTAGCCAGGGGTACCCATTTATCTACCAACCAATTTTTACTGTGTGGAAGGATGAACAGCTGCGCGCCGACTGCCGTCACCGGGTTTCGAACCCGGGACCGGTGGATTCGTAGTCAGCATTGCTAACCATTACACCACCGAGGCGCATATATATATATATATATATATATAAATGTGGCGTAAATAGATTTAGTGTTTCCATTTTCTAAGGTACACACACACACACACACACACACACACACACACACACACACACACACATATATATATATATATATATATACACACACTGTATACATTTTGTCTTTCATCTGGTACTTTTCCTTCCTGATGAATGTTCGCTTTCATTTAGCATGTCCCAAAGGATGGTGACCACTATCGTCCAATTGCTTTGATTTCTTGCCTTTCTAAAGCTTTTGAATGCATCCTTAAGAGAAAGAGTCTTAAAAACCTCTTTACTCACAATCTTTTTTCAGATCGTCGTATGGATTCCGCAAGAGACGCTCGACTGGAGATGTTCTTGCATATCTCTCTGACTCTTAGTCATACTCCTTTCGGGATTTCGGTGAAACCTCTGGTATTGCGCTAGACATATCAAAATCTTTTGACAGAGTTTGCCACAAATCCTGAACTGTCCTCCTTCGGTTTTTATCCTTGTACCTGTGCCTTCATCTCCTTTCTGGCCGATCTATAGCTGTGGTTGTAGACGGCCACTGTTCTGCTTCCAAAGCTATTAATAGTGGTGTTCTTCAGGGTTCTGTTCTATCACCCACTCTTTCTTTTAATTTATTAATGATCTTTTAGTTCGCACTTCCTGTTCTATCCACTCCTATTCTGATGACTCCAACCTTCACTTCTCTACCAGCTTCGCAAAGCGTCCCTCTCAGCAGTCACTCCATGCTTCGTAGCGTGTAACGGCTATGGTGCACCTGACCTCTAATCTTTCTGCTATCTCTGATTGGAGATAGAAAATCTTGTAGATATCAATGCCTCAAAACCTCAGTTTCTTCATCTGTCTACTCATCACAATCTTCCACACAACTATCCCCTTACCTTCAACGATACACAGCTCAATCCTTCCTCTTCTCTTAACATTCTTGATGCTGGAAAGATCACATATATTCTTTCTCTAAAACAACTTCTAAGAGGTTAGATGTGTGTGCTGTACCGGCTCCACAGTTTCCTCACCTCTACTCAGTTGCTGTCTCTGTACAGGAGGAGTCTTGTCTGCCTCTGTATGAAGTACGTTTGTCATGTGTGGGGAGGCTCAACACACACAGCTCTACTTATCCAGGTAGAATCAAAGGCTTTTCGTCTCATCATTTCTCCGCCTCTTACTCACTATCTTCAATCTCTCTCTCTCTTCGCCGCATTGTTGTCTCACTCTCTCTTTACTATCGCTATTATAACGGACACTGCTCTTCTGAACTTTCACTGCATGACTTCTTTAAGAAGAGCACGCAGTACCATACGTTTTACGTATTTTCATTCCTTTTCTAATTCACTAACGCAAGGTTTAATCGGTATTCTCAGTCTTTCATCTACTCAACCGGTTAACTCTGGAACAGCCTTCCTCAGTCCTGTTTATGACCTCCATTCTTTCAAACGCAGTATGTCCAGGTATCTCGAAAACTTTGGCTCTCTTCTTCTTCTACGTTTTCGTGGGTATTCGCCCTTGGCCCCTCTTTCCTGTATAAACAAAAAAATCCCTCAGTATTTGTCATAAATTTTTAATTGTTTTGTGTAACAAATTTTTACTTCATTTCTGTTATTGACTCGAATTCAATATACAGGGTGTTCCATAAGTCTGGCATCATAGGAAAAATAATAAAAAAAGGCAAAACAAAAGCTTTTATTTACAGAACGTGCTCAATATGTCCACCATTGTTTTCAATACACAAATTCAGACGTGATACCCAGTCAGCAAGCACACGGTGAATGATGTCAGGAGTAATGGTGTTACATGCCCCAATAATGCGCTGCCGCAAATGCTCAACACTCCTAATTTTCTCTGCGTATACCAGCGCTTTCAAGTGGCCCCAGAGATAAAAATCTAGTGGTGTGAGATCCGGGCTTCTAGCTGGCCATTCCACAGGCCCTCGACGTCCTATCCAGTGACCAGGGAATTGTTGGTACAGGTATTCCCTTACTTGGGTGCTGTAATGTGCAGGAGCGCCGTCTTGCTGGAACCATGTTGGGAAATTTCCTTCTTCGTTCAAGACACTGGGAAATGCTTCTTCCTTGAGTATACGTAGGTAGGTGCCGCCAGTGACATGTTCATCGAAAAAGAGGGGGCCTATGATGCGATCCTTCCAAATGCCATACCATACCACCACCCGAGTTGCACCTTGTTCCTTTGAAGAGGTATACCAGTGAGGGTTGTTTTGAGACCAGTAGCGGGTGTTCTGTCGATTTACCTCTCCATTTCCATAAAAACAGCCCCGTCACTGAACAGAATGGTGGACGGGAAATTGGCATCCCGAGCATATGAATTATGGTTTGTAGAAATAGAAAAATATGAATTTCTCCTATGATGCCGGACTTATGGGACACCCTGTATTATGATTTTAAACATACATGCATTATTTTCTTATTTAATAATACCTCCAGTTCTTTGTATGAGTTTAATTTTGCAGTAACTAACTGGAATAGTACAGTACTTCAGCATCAGTAAATATACTCGTAAAACTCTTAATTCAACCAAAGCATCATACATTCATACATCTCTTAAATTAAGTGTCAGAGAATAGTACAACAGTCTTTAAAGTTTTCCTCTGTACTGTAGTTAAGGGGTATTGCAAAAGTCGTGTGTTTTTTCTAAAGAAAAGGAGGTAGTGGGAAAATTATATTTTTATCATTACATCATATCATCGTTATCTCGAGAGTTTTCTTGGTGTTCGAAAAAGTCAAATCTCGTATCGCAAGCGCTGCATTCGGTGTGGGGTCGCGTTTGTTCGCTGATGTTCTCAACGTCAAACGTCAACTCAGTAATTCTAAAATCGATGTCGATGGTCTGTGGATAAACGAAACTTTGGAAATTGCTGTGAACACTGCTGAGAAGTGGTCTGCTAAAAATCCTAAAATC
Source organism: Bathynomus jamesi (assembly GCA_023014485.1). Classification (NCBI taxonomy): domain Eukaryota; kingdom Metazoa; phylum Arthropoda; class Malacostraca; order Isopoda; family Cirolanidae; genus Bathynomus; species Bathynomus jamesi. The sequence continues at coordinate 29,816 of JAJOZX010007176.1, forward strand.
TTGTAAAAAACACCAAGACTTTTGCAACACTTCTTAACTCTGATTATGAGCTCTTACTAACAGTCTTCCAACTTTCTTCAGATTTTCCAACCATGAAATGACTTTAAGTCAAAATGGAGTACTTTTAGAATAACCAATATTGCCCAAATACAAAGAAAAAAATCGGTGTATTCTATTCTGCTGTTCTACAACACATAATTCAGCCTCTATGAAGCCACTTGACATGGACTAATGTTCTGTCCTTCATCTGCTCGATCATTCTGTAATGAATTTAATAATATTAAGAAATTTATTGGTATATAAAAAATAATATTGTTGGGAGGCAGCAGTTACCTCAAGGAAGATGCTTGCGAATTGAAAGCAGTGGCGTACTAAGGGGGTTGCGAGGGGGGCGGTCCGCCCCGGGTGACAGCCAGGAGGGGGGTGCCATCGGGAGAGTTGAAATACCAGTACAAGTTTTCAAACCAAATGAAAAATTCGCCAAAGTAAGAAAAAAAATAAAAAAATGTTCAAACTATTACAACAGCTTAATATTAATTTCCACTATAAAATAAATTTTTATTTTTATTGGCAATACAAAATTTACAAAAGAAAAATTAAATATTTGATAAAAATTACATCGAAAGGGGAACTTTTGTTGACTTTTTAGTCATCAGTTTGTTGAGCATAGCCAGCTGGCTGCAACTGACATTCCAAGTCTTGTTCACTTGACACTGACTCCACATACATGAGGTATGTTTCATTAAATAATTATGATAAAGCATAAAGTGCTGGTGTTTATAACAATATCATGGTACTTATACCAGTGTCCAGTAATTTTTGACAATGTGGTATCATAGTGATGTTTAAGTGTTTATAAATGCATCGTCGTGATGTTATATGATAATACCCGGTAAATGCATTGTGGAGAGGGCCATTCATTATGCAACTACAAAGTGTGAGGAAATGGACATTTCTGTGGAGAGAAGAGGGAGAGTAAAGCTCCGAAAAAGGATGCCAGGAGAGATGGCGAAGGATGCTGGTCTCACATTGCCAGAGGAAGTAAAAAGGGCTGTCTGAATGTCTTGATCGCTTTCATGAAGAACAAGAATTGGAGATTCGTTCTAAGGCAATGGATCAAATTCTGTCAATCTTCGCTGTTATTCAACCAAACACTTTGGTTGTTGCAACCGAAGAAGAACTTCGGAAGTATATTCCAAATTTGACTCAGATTTTCAATGAATTCTCTGATGAACATATCAGTGTGGAAATTGGACGACTCCGGAGGCATTTGGAAGCTGCCAAAATCAGCGTTGAAGAGGCAAAGAAATGGACAGCATTGCAGTTTCTGGAGTTTATTGTGAAATGGGATTTTTGTGAATCTTTGCCAAGCTTGTCACTGTGTTTGAGATTCTTTTTGACTGTCTGTGTGTCTATTGCTTCATGTGAAAGAAGTTTTTCTAAATTGAAATTGAAAAAAAATTTCTTTCGCTCGACCATGAGTCAGACAAGATTGACAAATCTGGCTTTACTTTCAATTGAACATGAATATGCAAAGAAGGTGAATTTTGATGAGGTCATTGATCAATTTGCAGAAATTAAGGCTCGAAAGCAGAGACTGTGAATCCTCTCTATTTACCTTTGAAGAATAGGCTGAGCGTTGAGACTGGATTTCCTGTGTTTTTGTATAAAATAAAATGCAGTATTACCTGTTCACTGAATTTTTAATGTCCTGCATTTTTCTTATTTCCAATTTGCTTATGACAGTACTGTACTGTTTAAAAATCTACTTGCAAACATAATATATTTTTCTGTGTGTTTAAATGTTAAAATTATTTATAGGGGGTGCCAAAGGAAGGATCCGCCCCGGGTGCCAAATACTTTAGGTACGCCCTTGATTGAAAGTAATTGCAACAAATGTATCAAAGAGTAACGTGGTAATGCATTTCCACCTTCCCAGGCGGCCTCCCAAGTATCAGACAGCGCCCCTTCGTAAAAGGCAAAATGCCAAACAAAAGTTATTAAATAAGTTCTTCAGATGAGGCAGTTTCTACTTTTTATTTTTACTAACATCTTGATTTAATAATAAATAAAGAGATAATTACTAAGTCATTAAATATCATTTTCAGTACCATAAATTTCTAACATGTATATCGTACTGTATTATTATTATTATTATTATTATTATTATCATTATTCTCTCTCTCTCTCTCTCTCTCTCTCTCTCTCTCTCCTCTCTCTCTCTCTCTCTCTCTCTCTCTTGCCTAGGTGTAAATGCCCCAAAGCAGGAACTGTTTGTGCTTGTTTGATAGCATAAAATGAATTTAGTTAATTACAGTATTTACAGATAAAGCCAGCTTTCGCACTTAATCGCCGGAGTGAATCAGTTTAAAAATCCCATTAATATTTTCCTCAGTAATCGATAACTGATACAACAAAACAGCCATGCCGAGAGGAACCAAAAAGGGGGATTATCTAACTCTTTCTTGCTATCGAGAGAGAGAGAGAGAGAGTTACAAGGAGTTACAAGGAACAGAAGTACCTCAAAAGGCCTTGCGGCCCATACCGAGGAGGTACCAATGGCAACGGGTGCCACGGAAATTTTGTACACACTCAAATAGTGTGCAAGATTTGGTCTAACCTTTTCTTGAACTGATCCACAGAGGAACTGTTCACAACTTCTGAAGGTAACCTGTTCCATGTGTCACAGATCTTATACGTAAAGTAATTCCCACACCACTAGTCCTAAACCGTTTCAAATCCAACTTCCAACCATTGTTGCGAGTTGGGTTATCATTTAAACTAAACATACTTCTAAAATCGACATCGTTGAACCCGCGTAAGAGCTTGAAAACCTCAATCAGTTGACCGCGCAGCCTCCGAGTTTCAAGCGAAAACAAGTTCAGGGCGCGTAACCGTCGATTGTAGCCCATATGCCTAACGGAAGGGATTAACTTTGTGGCCCTCGCCTGCACTCGCTCCAGCCTCTCAATATCTTTCCTGAGGGTGGGCGACCAGAACTGCACAGCATACTCCAGGTGCGGCCGAACCAGGGAATTGTACGGAGAGAGCACAATCTCCTTGTTCTGAAACTGAAATTGCCTCCTGATATAACCCAATACTTTCTGGGCTTTCTTTTCCACCTCTACGCACTGTTTCGTAAACTTAAGGTCGCTGCTAATTAGCACACCCAAGTCCTTTTCTAAATCAGTCACCTTGATATGACTCCCCAACATCGAGTAGTCCGACTTGGCATTGGCATAGCCAATGTGCATCACTTTGCATTTACCCAAGTTAAACGGCATTTGCCATTTTTCGGACCACTCTCCTATCCTACCTAGGTCCGCACGCAGTTCCTCGATCGCTTCGGGCGTCCCAACATTGGCCCCAAGCTTGGTGTCATCAGCGAATTTGGCCATCCGACTGACGATGCCACCGTCGATATCATTTATGTAAAGAGAGAGAGAGAGAGAGAGAGAGAGAGAGAGAGAGAGAGAGAGAGAGAGAGAGAGAGAGAAGAGAGAGAGAGAGAGATCTTCGTTTTCATGTCATTAAACTCAAATGAGAATATGGACAAATACTCAAAACTGAAAACGACGCAACAGTAGCGAATTAAAGCCAAGCGTCTCAACGGGTTTCTAAAATTGTTCTGACGAAGATGCATTGCATTTTCGTGGGGACTCTGTAAAAACAGATATAAAAAGTCAAACATTATGAAATGAAATGAAAAAATCAACAGTCCAGTGCTAGGACTCGAAGAAAAGTTTGTTCAGCAGGAGTTAAAAAGGGAGTACAGTATTTACTGCAGGAGAGACGCAGGAGTATACAGAATTGACAAAAATAAAAAGACACCTTTGGTTTCTTCAGAGTTTTTCGATTCGATAATTAAAGTCAATGTAAGCTTTGTTGCCGCTTCCTTAATGACCTATCGAGCATGTTATCATGTATCACACATGCGCTACTGGATTTATATCCTGGGATTGACCTGGTCGTGGTAGACGTTCAATTCGGCACGAAGCGTTCTTTCAGATTGACCTGGACAGCCAGTAACTGTTGTTTTCTGGGTATTCTTGAACTGCACAATGACTCTTAAATTGTTGATAGTGGAATGCAAAGCCTTCGCGAAATTCCCCTTTGATCTCTTGAGAAATCTGTCAATTCTTGGGAACTTCTGCCCCGTGGCATTGTGAAATACTGCACATACTAATTTATCGTTAATAGTTACCTTACCCTGACAACTTGGTTTCAGCAAATTATATTCTTTTTAACAAGTTTAAAGACAATCATTGTGGTGTTTATTTACTTTTGTCAACCTTTGTATGCGTCATGATTGTCCGCGGACTTTCAGTTGCTTCACGGGACGAACAGTGTTGGGCTATTGTCCTGAAAACATTGAGAGATAAAATGAAGGTGAATGTGCCACCAAATGTCATAAGCTTATGAAGAGCCAAGGTTAGAGAAGCCAAAAGAAGAATGAGGCGTAACCTCAGAGGTGCGTGCATAACACATAATTCCACTATACACTTGAATGATTATCTCACGCATAAAGAAGGTTAGAGGTGAAGAATAAACAGCGCAAACAATGGTCACTACATCTTATATACTATTGAGCTAAAATGTGTCTGTGTGTCTGTCCGCTTTCTTCGGAACCTTGCACAGACTAAACGGCACATCGGAAAATTCTGCAACCATCACCAACTGATAGCCCATGAGCTGCCGATATGCTCTGTCAAGTTTTCCGGTCCTAGGTCACTCCGCGGCCGAGCACAAGCTATTTAATGTCTATTACAAATGAATGTAAGTACTTCGATAACGAAAATGACGAGAGCAAAAATACATAATAAACAGTTTGGTAGTCCCGATAATAGTTTGGTAGTCCCGATAATACGTAAGTACCAATATATATATACATATATAGGGTGAACCAAATGTAGGTGGACAGTAAATGATAACGTTTATTTTGAGAATACATATTTAATTTTTTTGTATACTATAATACAAAATAAATTTAAATAAATTTAGTTATAATATTTAATATAATAAAACACAAACACCATAGTTATAATGAACACCATAGTTATAATATAATATAACACAAACCGTATTCAACCAACTGTCCACCTACTTTTGGTTCACCGTGTATATATACAATATACATATACAGCTAGCTGTGACATATACTGCTACATATACTGTGACATATACTGCTACCTGCCCGGAGTGCGATAGCGAGCTACCGCTTGTAATAACTAAAGAAACAAAACTTTTCGCCTATCTAGATGAAATGAACACGGAGAAGACATTTCTACATGAAGGAATGACCTCGCAAGTTCCGTAATAAGAGAATTATATATAAATCAAAGCTTCTGTGAGGGTTAGACGTATCTTTAGTGTAAATAAACTACTGAAATGAATATAATATGTTTATATCGGCCTGCAAACAAAAATTGTTTCGAGTGACTACCTCGATTGAATCCAAATAATAGCTGAAAAATTACACAAACAATTTTGTAAAAATAAGATTATACCTCTTGAGAACAAGTGATCGCAGCTGCGCACACAAAATAACAATAATTCATGAACAGAACATTAACTCGAACACCCAAAAGAAACCGTTTTTCTACAAACTTTGTATTAATGATAGAAGGTGAGAGAGAGAAAACTGAATAAAGGTAAAAATGTAGAGAGTTTTACAATTCCATGTGATTATATTCTATACTTCCGCTACACACATTTTTTACTCCTGAGAAATATTAAGTTCGATTGGTGTTGCTTTTATTTAGCATCAAAATAACCTAATAATTATTGTGTTGCTAAATAAAGCAACACAACGAACTTAATATATTATATGTATTGCTAAACAACTGCTGATAATATACTCGTATTTGTTATCACTCAAGATATGACGTAACGAAAGGGTACCGAAGGCACTTATACCCACTTGGTAGAGGTGACACGACATCGAGACTAAAAAAACTAACTTATTTCATTTAACCTAATTAAGTCTAACTTAATCCAACCCATACTAATTTGTTGATTTAAATGTCACGTCGATCAGATGTCATTAGCTCTTATTGAACTACCAATGGCTACAAGGAATCCTATTTCTATAATTATGGTATGGCACTTTGCCATAGTATACGCTCATATCTTTCATTTTAATCCCATTACAACAGTTATCATATTACAGTATATATATATATATATATATATATATATATATATATATATATATATATATATATATATATATATATATATATATATATATAGGTTTGCATTTCTTTGACAGCTTCATTAACTATGATGGACATGATTTCTCTGACTGAAGCCATGTTAACTGATTTTTGCTGAATGTTTGGTGCATATTCTCAAATACACACGGATGAAGAGGTCTTTGTTTGATCCCTCCATCTTCTCTAAATACGAAGCCAACATCTGTTCTCTTCATCCCACGGTTTTATTCTACACTATCGAGTGTATCGGCCTTACGACATCTGATCGACTTGACATTCTATCGACAAGTTATTATTAGGTTAGATTAAATTAGGTTCGTTGGTTAGATTTTAGAGTGTCGATGGTCTTGTCAATCCGATGGGCCATCAGCCAGATAACCCGCACTATATTCGATAGTGTAATTCATTTGTAAAATTCTTTTCTTTCCCCTCCTCAAAAAAGGGTTCGCTACTGCCTAACCTTTCGTTCATATTTTGGCACGCTGAAAGCAGATTCATGTTTGCAACCTTCATATTTCAAATATTTCTTTTAATCCATCGACTACAGAATTATCTTCCTTTGCAGACTTTTTTATTTTTTATTTTTTATTTTATTTTTATTTTTTATTTTTTTTAAAAAGGAAAGAAAAATATAGACTTTCTTTGAGCATTTCAACTCTCCCTCTTTTTCTTGTGTAAGCCATATATTTGGTTAATTTTTTGGTATTACGCGTCATAGTTACTATTTGCTCCGTGGATATATATAAAATGGCTAATGAATGTAGGACCTATAATAATATAATAAGATTAATTAAATAATGTTTACTTGTCGCCAGATCTTTCGTTCAAATATAAATGCCATTGAAATAGAGATATTAATGGAGTGGATTTCTTCCTTTAATAAGCAAGACAGTAAATGATGAAATGACAATAACCGTCATTGTGACGGCAATTCGCATGCTAAATCTCTTACTAAAATAGGAAAAAAAATTTAGTTTTAAGATTTTTTGTTTAAACCTCTAAAACAAAGCAGTTTAGATCATTGCTATTGAAGAATATCAATAGGTTTCTCGCTACAGTGTTAAAAAATAAAAATGCCTCAACTGTTTTAAAAATTCGTTCGATTTTATTTTTTTCTCACGGGATTTGGATCACTCGTGTCATCCTTGGGATAGAGGTTTATAGTAGGGTCTTGAGAATCGTTTCTCGGTTAGAAGTGAGGGGAAAGCAAACTGACCAGGCTCGAATGTAATATGGTTTGTTTTCTCTTTTGTTTCATAGTTAAACTTTTGGAAACTGACTTCGAACCCACTTGTTAAATGGACCACAAGGTCCGTCACAAATTTTGAGGAAACAGTGCTTAGGAAGAAAGGACTTTCATTTTAAGTTGATTTTTAAGGAAAAGGAAGCACTTTCCTTTGAAGGAATGTCAGGTCCATCAAAGGACAATGATTCGTACCACCTAGTGAGAAAAAAAGGGAAACTCCTTCTTCCCTTATGTATGGATGAAAGGATTCGTAGGAATGACCTCATGAATGAAAATGTTTTTGATAGGTATTCAGTACTGTAAGGCGGAGTCCTTGTAATTTTAAGGGGTAACTTAGATTTCTAAGTTAGTTGTAGGTCCGTCCTCAAAAGTTAAAGTGGCTTTTAAAACGAAATCTTTAAAATCTGTGGCATGATTGAGAATTTCTAAGTTGATTTAAAACTGTCTCACGTTGTTCGAAAATCTGAATTTCCTTTGTTTTGCGCGAACTTGGTTGTAAGAGCTTTATTTTTAGTCGACCAAAAAGAACTATGCGAAATTTCTTTGAATTTAATTATTATTCACATATCAAATTCTAACTTTGTAAGTTTGTGTAATATTATGTTTCCTCAGGGAAGAGTAACTATCTTGTGGTGATCTTGTTTCCCGAGGAAATCGGTGAAGTTAGTCCATGACCATTTGAAGCATTTGTAAAAATTTACTTGTTTTGATTGACGGACTTTTTTCCTGGAAAATCTTTGATTCACGCAGAACCTTTGAGAGTAAATTTTCCAAATTTTTGTAATTAAACTTCTTCTGTAAACTATTCTTAGGTTACGGAATTTGAATTTGGTGCTATTTTTATAGTTACACACCAATAAAAAAAAACTATCTATAAATGTTTTTGAGACTTGAATAATCTCCAACATTTCCTTTAAATTGACAATTCATTTTTTGGAACCAAATCTGTAATCGTACATCTGAAGATTTCCTTTAAATTTATGTCCTAATTTGGTGAAATCAAATGAACTTTGTACGAGGGAGTGTGTTGTTTTTATGCTACCGTGCAATAGGCCTCTCTTGTAAGCTGAGGGTAAATTAACATTGAAATTTCGAAATTGAAAGTGGGCTTCAAGTAAGCCGAGAAAACTGCGCGTATAAAATTGAAAGGCCATCCGAGTGGATAGACAGAGTCATCCTGAAATAAACGAACCCGCGCGCGCAATAAGTGCAACCGAAAGAGGAGTTGCACCACGCCTTTACAATTAATGTTGTGCAGTGAATAACACTATAATGCTTGATTAATTGTCTAGTAAGAAAAATGCATGAATTGCTGAGAATGACATTGATTAAATGATTAACAAAAGTAAAATTGCGCGATTGAATGAATTTTGAGTTAAGTTAATGAATGTTATAGGCGCACAAGGAGGCTTGCTTAAGATAGCGTCTGGCATCCTGCGCAATGCCAGCTTGAATGAAGGTTGTTTCGAAGGAATCTCGATTCAAGGTGCAATGTGACGTCATCTTGGTCGCAGCTATGTGTCGATGAACAAAGAAGGCCTTATTTGAGGCAGAGGGGAAAAAAGAATTCATGTGAAGGCAAAAAAAAAAAAATCTTCGAAAGTGCCTGAAGAGTATCCCCGTGTGCATATATTAGTGATGTAGTCGAGCCCACCATGGCCGAGACCGAGACCAAGACTGAGAAAGAGACCGAGATCAGAAAAACGCTCTCGAGTCCTACATCACTGGTGTATATATATATATATATATATATTATATATATATATATATATATATATATATAAAACCTTACCTTACACCCTTACAAAGGTTCCGCGCGATGATTCCTCATTTTGCGAAGGTCAAGCTTGTCGTCCCTCCTCTCGACTTGGTCTGGTGAAGTAGTGAGTTGGTTTCTTGTGCTCTCCACTTCACATAGCCAGGTACGCCCGGCTCATCGGGGATTGTTCTGAGCCAGGCGTCTAGTCTTCTTTTGAAGATGTCCACTGCAACTCCTTTCGTGTTTCTTAGGTCTTCTGGGCACTGATTAAACAGTTTTGGTCCTCTCACCACAAAACTATTTTCTTTCAGGGTTAAGGATGTTCCCTGTCTCGCCTTCAATTTGGGAACACGACACAGTCTACCGTTTCTACTTTCCACTGTTGTTTGGAGTTATAGGGTTCAGAGTAAGATTAGGGACTAATTTCTCCATTATTTTCCAAGTGTAAATAATGGTGTATCTCTCTCTTCTCCTTTCCAGTGAATATAGGTCTAGTTCGCGTAACCTTTCCCAGTAATTTAGAGTTTTGCACCCGTTGATCTTGGCTGTGAAGCTTCTCTGAATCCCTTCCAGCTGTCTAATGTCTTCTTTTTTATATAGGGATGTTAGGACCGAGCAGTATTCCAATTTGGGTATGATCAGGGTTTTCAGTAGAGGACTCATTACATTCCTATCCCTTCGTTTAAAGGTTCTCAATATCTGTCCCGTTATTCTGTTTGCTCTGTTTACTGCTATCTTATTTTGTGTTTCAAATTTCGCATCATCTGTCATTATAACCCCTAAATCTTTTGCTCTGGAATTTCTCTGAATTTCCTGTCCATTTGGGATATAATATTCCATGGATTTTAGGTCTTCTCTTTTTCCGTACCGTAACAGCTGAAATTTCTCAATGTTAAACTTCATATTGTTGTCTTCCGTCCACTTATAGATTCTGTTTATGTCGGTTTGTGGAGATCCTATATCTTCTGAGTTTCATATTTTTCTACTCAACTTTGTGTCATCAGCAAAGGATGTTACTGTGCTGTCTCTGGTAACGTCCGTCCTCATCTATGTCAGTTAGCATGATTATGAAGAGTAGTGGAGCTAATACTGTTCCTTGTAGACCTGAGCTGAGGACCTCTGATTCTGATGAAGATACTCCTTGTACTGTAACGATTTGCCGCCGCTCACTAAGGAAATTATATATCCATTTCCCTACTTTCCTGTTATTCCCATATATTTCAGTTTATGTATTATGATTGCATGGTCACACTTGTCGAACGCTTAGCAAAGTCTGTGTATAGTAGATCATAGTTTTCATTACTTTCAAGTTCATCAATAATGTTGTAGTGTTCCATTAGTTGTGATAGGCATGATCTGCCTGAATTTTTCCGAGTTTCCAAAAAGTCATAGATTTTCTGTCTAACTATTCTTTCAAATATTTTAGTGAGATGAGATGTAAGTGACACTGGCCTATAGTTTTTGGCTTCGGATCGATCTCCTCCTTTATATATTGGGACAATGTTCACGCTCTTCAGGATGCCCGGTATTTCTCCTGTGTCTAGTCATCGTCTCAATATCCAGTATAGGGGCTCAGCGATTGCATTCTTGCAGTTTTTGATCAGTGTGGCATTCCATTTTTAGGTCCTGCCGCTGAGTGTGTTTTAGTTTCCCTATGGCTGTGTAATATCATCCGTCGTAAAGTCGAAATCCGTTATACTTTCCCCTTGTAGTTCTTCTCCAAAGAACGCGTTTCTATCGCATATCAATTTGTCAGTTTTTGGGATACTGAAAGATGGTTCGGACTGAACTCTTAATATTTCAGCTACTTTTGTTAGATCACCAGATAAAGTACTGTTCTCATTTTTGAAAGGTCCGATAGTCGCATGGTTTTTCGACTTTCTTTTTGCGAAATTATAGAAGTACTTAGAGTTAGCCTTTATCGCTTCTTCAGCGTCGTCTTCTTCTTTTTCTGTATGCTTCTCGATTAGTTCCTGCATGACGTCATCAATACTTTGCAGTTTATCATTTAATATTTTTCTGATGTTGTTATCTCAACAGTTACTTAATTTTGCAGTAACTCTTTTTCTCTTTCGAAATAATTCCCTCTTTTGTATCTCGAACCTGGTTCTCTTTCCTTTGTTGTATCTTTTGGGACATGTTTCTCCACAATTTCTAACGTCTTCTCCTCTAACGTCATTACCATCTCCTCCGTTGTCTTGGTCACGGAAATGGTTTTCCACTCTATTACTTCCATGCTGGATGTCACATCTTCCCAGTTTATAGCTTTGGAGTGAAAATTAAAAATTTCGAATTTGCTTCTTTCTGTTGTGCGTGTTCTTTCCTTTCCTGTTGCCTTTATATTGGTTGTTATTTCAATGATATTGTGGTCCGATATCATAGTTGAGGATATTTCTACATTATCAATTAGATTACTGTTGTTTGTGAATACCAAATCTAGGCAGTTGTTTTTCTTGTTTTTTCTGTTGTTTCTTTTGTTAACATAAGTTCATCAGCTAGAGCTAGTGGCATTTTTACCTGTTCCTGGTTTTCTCGTGTGCCCCCCCTTGTCCTGGTGTATACATATATTTTTTCCTATCCTTTTATATTTCATGAATGGGAAATTAAAATCACCACATAGAAAAATATTTTGGGTTGGTGAGTGTAGATCTTTTACAAAGTTTCTTACCACTGTAATGGAATCTGAAAATTTTGAGGTTGGCGTATTTGGGGGTCTGTACATTACAATTAGTACCATATTTAATTTTTCATCTTTTGCTGCTACACATTCTACGTATACGTAGCTGTTTGAGGTACTTATAGTCATTTCTGTCATATGCCTTTCGCGTGTGTAAATAGCACATCCTCCTTTACGTCTCACTGTTCTGTCGGCTTGGAGTATGTTATAGTTGTCAATTTGTGTTTCTTTTTTTGTCAGTACAGAGTACAGGACTCACAATTTTTACAGTTCGCCTGGCAGTCTTTTGTTCGGGAAATGGTTTGATTTAAGGCCCTGAATTTTGGCTAGGATTATTTTTATTTCTTCTCTTTCTTTTTCGCATACAGGTGGTTCCGATTTGCTTTCCAATGGGGGTGCCGGTTTCGTTGCCTTGTGGTCCTCCGAGAATTTACCACTTTTTATCTTTGTCGTACCTGTTGTCCCGATAACGCATGAAGTGTCCTTGTTCATGCCTTCTGTCCGGCTCTCGGATTTTTATATTTGTCAGCTGGTTTTGTAATTGCTGGATAGTATTTAGCAGCTGAATGGTGTTGGCTGCGTCTAAAAATTTGGCACTCTTCTTTGATGTTCGTTTTTCCTGTTCACTCGTTGCGTTCCTTTGAGGGTGGTGTTAACGGCATTTTTTTCCATATTTGCAACTCCCATATCTTGCATAAGTGTTACAGACTGTAAGATGGTGGATCTTGCATTTCTTATCAAATGTGCAGTATCCACTTGTGTAATGCGTGTTGCATAATGTGGGATGTGCATATATGCATTGCCTATCCCGATATCTGCAGTTCCCTTTTGCGTAGTATTTACATACGATAATTTCTACGCTTCTACTTCTTGTTTTCTTATTATTTTCAAAGTTCTTAATTTTGGTATTATCATTATTTTTCTTTGACTGTTTATTTTCTACGTTTTTAGGTATTATCTTTTTATTATTTCGCTCGTTGGACAGTTTGACTACTTTCTTTTCTTTCATCTATGTCATCTTGCATTTACCCAAGTTAAACGGCATTTGCCATTTTCCGGACCACTCTCCTATCCTACCTAGGTCCTCACTCAGTTGCTCGATCGCCTCCGGCGTCCCAACATTGGCCCCAAGCTTCGTGTCATCAGCGAATTTGGCGATCCGACTGACGATGCCACCGTCTATATCAGTGATTCCCAACGTGGGGCGCACGCCCCACAGGGGGGCAATTTGAAAATGCTACAATAAAATGAAATTTATACATAATAATTTTTATAAGTAAATATATTTTAAAATTTCAATAACATATAATTATTTATATTTGCAACATTTTTACACGACGACAACAATTCCATATTTTACTGATTCAAAGACAAAGATATTTGGCTTCATTACATTTCTGGAATTATGTCAAAAGAATATTTCTGCAAGAAAATATACCCAGTTATATTGGCTAAATAAGTGTGAGGTAACTGATGATGCTTTACTTGTCATTGTGGATCATTTGAAAATACTGGCCTGTGATTTAAATTACAGATTTTCTGATTTAAAAGAAATGAGTTTTTCCATCTTGGCTAACTCAGCCATTGCTAGTGGACCTATCTGAAGTGGGCATGAAGTACCAAGAAGAACTGACTGAAATACAAAATGATGAGTCTGTTAAAACTATATTCAAAGTAAAAGGAACCATGATGTGGCTCTGTGATGAGACCAAGACTAAATACCCAAATTCAACTCGTTTGGCGAGAGAGCTACTGTTACCATTCCCATCTTCATATTTGGTGGGAATGTGGTTTTAGTGCTGTAAGTGACTTACTACAGAAAAAAAGAAACCGACTGGATATCACAAAACGAGGAGACTTAAGACTCAAGCTAACTAAGTTAGTGCGTGAAATCAAAACCATTTGTAGTAAACATCAAGCTCAAGGATCTCACTAACTTGAGATTATCAAACTTTGAATTTGCTGTATTTTTACCTAATATTGTGAATTTAAAGTGGTATTATTGATTAAATTACTTTTTTGTGAATTTAAAATTGCAACTTTTCAACTGAGAAGTTTTATTTCAAGGAAATAATATAGTTAGCTTCAATCTCAAGTTTCTTGACTCATATTTAATGTAACTCATACTGAATGTACTCATATTATTGAAATTTAAAATTATACTTTTCAACTGAGAAATTTTATTTCAAGGTAATAATTTAGTTAGCTTCAACCTCAAGCTTATTTACTCATATTGAATGTACGGTAACTCATATTAAATGTACTCATATTATTCTAAATTTTAATATACCTTTTCAACACCAATTTGTTTTTATATTAATGGGGGGCATCAAATTTTTGAGGTGTCGAGGTGGGGCATGGCGCAAAAAAGGCTGGGAACCACTGGTCTATATCATTTATGTAAATGATAAAAACAGCGGCCTCAAAACGGAACCCTGAGGAACCACGCTAGTGACCGAGGCCCAACCCGAACTAGCCCTTTAATTACAACCCTCTGCCGCCTATTCTTCAGCCAGTTCTCAATCCACCTACCTACTTCCCGACCGATACCCAGCGCGCACACTTTCGCCATTAGCCGGCGGTGAGGTACCATATCAAAGGCTTTCTGAAAGTCGAGATAAAGTATATCAATTGCCCTACTCTTATCATACTCACTCAACATGACGTGGAAAACTCGAGCAAGTTGGTGAGACACGACCTATGCCGTCTAAACCCATGTTGGGAGTCCCCAAGCAGCTTGTAGGAATCCAAATGGTCAACGATCCTATCCGCTATTATCCCCTCTAATAATTTACCTACAACTGAAGTGAGACTAATGGGACGATAGTTCCCTGGACTTTCGTGATCCCCTTTCTTAAAGATAGGGGTCACGTTGGCTTCCCTCCAGTCACCAGGCACCTGGCCCGTCTCCAACGATTTGTTGAAGACTGTAGCCAGGTGGGGAGCCACCTGGTCGCGCACCTCCCGCAACACTCTGGGGAGAAACTGTTCTGGCCCAGGAGCCTTAAACGCGCTCAGCGTGTCTATTCTATCGGCAACGACTGTCGCGGTACATCGAACACTATCCAGGCCAGCACCTTCGTGCCTGACGCCTGGCTCGGGGATGATGCGGGTGTCCTCCCTGGTGAACACTCCCGCAAAGTACTCATTAAGCACATTGGCGATGTCCGCGTCGGAGGTCCGCAGAACGCCCATTGAACTTCTAATGGGCTTTCTACTACTAACATAACTGAAGAACTCCTTAGGGTTCCTCTTGCAGAGGCTTGCCACCCGTAGTTCTTCGTCACGTTTCGCTAGCCTAACTTTCGCCTTCACTTCCCTACACAGGCGGACATACGCACGCTTCAGTGTTCTCATGGGAACGATTGGCCTTCGCCCTCCTATACGCTACTTTCCTATTTCGGATAGCCGAAGCGATGTCATGATTGAACCACTTAGGCTGCGTTGAAGCAGGGGTGACCGGTTTTGAGAGAGAGAGAGAGAGAGAGAGAGCACGTCCATTCACCACAGGGTACAAGGGTATATTATTATACAAGAGTATATTAATATTATACAAGGGTATATATTAGGGGTGGAACGATATTAAATTCTGTTGATTATCAATTAATCGAGAACTTAATATAGATCGATTAACGATTAATCGATTGCTTATTAATTTTTTATAATATAAAAATAATTGCACAAAAATGTTACAGTATCGCACCAGAAACTGATTACAGTATATGGCGCAAATGAAGTAATTGCATAACGCTATCCATTTATTCAGTATTCAATATTGGTTATTTAGTAATGGTGGAAATATATATGAATCAACCAGGAACAGCTATATCCAGAAAATAGGGAAAAGCTGATGTCCCTGCTTACAACCTCAAGAGCATTTAATTTTTATTATTAGCTTAATAGATGAAGGGGTGTCGGTTTTTCTAAGATTTAAGAAAATTTCAAAAAATTATAATTTTAATTTTTGAAATCAAAATAGTTTGCTATTTTAATATTTTTAATTAAATTCAAGTTGTTTATATTTCAAATTAAACATATTATTATTAAAATTTTGTTTACACCAAACACATTTGCTATTTTGTAATTTTTTATTTATTAACCCTTTATTAACTCCGATGGGACGTATGTGAGACGTCTCCCGGAGTGAAAGGGTTAAGGAATTCACAAGGATACATGAATTTAAAAAATAGGCTATGAAATTAAGTCAAAATAGGGTACAAATTGCTCCAACATAACTCATGTTGTAAATAAAATAATGAATTATAAAAGAATTGATTCTATTTTATTTTACCTATTATTTTCAATAATATAAAATGTATGCATTGTATAATAATAATATGAAAGCAAAACTCCATGAGGTGGTTTTTATTAAGACATGTACTACTTTGAAGCTGTCTATCAACTTTCGATAAGATAACATTTTAGATAATCACCTTCGATTAACCGCCAAAAAGTGCAGTTATCAGTTAAAAACGATTACACAGGCCTGCGATGGTTTTGTTGTCCGAAATATTTTATCACTTATATAGTAATTTTTGCACGCTGATTCCGAAAATAATATTAATTTTTCGCCATCACGTACAGACTTTTCACAAAATGTCATATTTCATATTACATATGTAAGTAATTTTCATTAAAATTGACTCAATTAAATTTTGATTAAAAACTACTGCCTATAAATGCTTCCAGATCAGAAGTGACGTCATAGCGTCTTCTAGAACATTCAAGAAACGCACCGCTAGTATATAAGTGATTGACAAGCTACGAAATGAGTCAGTCTGTCTAGTGCGTGCGAGGTTATAGTTCTTTATTATTCAAAGGTGCGCGGTGACTATATTTTTTCTTTTGAAATTTGTTTATTTGTCGCTATGGAACCAGAGGGTGTGTAAATAGCCCAAACATTTTATATTTGTAGAAAATTTACTGTGAAAAACAAAGGCGAGATATTACAGACTTCGTCAAGAAAGTATACTATGCGTACTTCGGAATGAAACTTGGGGATCAAGACAAATCATGGGCTCCACATAAAGTTTGCAGTGTTTGTATTGAACAACTTAGACTGTGGAGTAAAGGTAAAAAGGATTCTTTACCTTTTGGATTCCAATGGTCTGGCGTGAGCCTAGAAATCACAGCAATGACTGCTATTTTTTTCATATAACGTGCAAGGCTACAATACTAAAAATAAAAAGGAAATTTCTTACCCAAACTTTCAGTCTACTAAAGACTGCTGCTCATGGACCTGGTACCTACTAAACCAAATACTCTTGATATAACTTCATCCGATTCGGTGTCTGATGACGATGGAAACGATGATATTGATTGTCTTCAAACCGAAACATCTGGTGAACCCCAATTGTTTACACAAAGTAACTTAATGATTTGGTAAGAGATTTGTGTCTCCCGAAGGATTCTTCAGAGATTTTGGGATCCAGACTTCGTGCAAAGAACTTGCTTTCTCCCGGGATGTCATTTTACTGGTACAAAACTCGAGAAAAAGAATTCATCCAATATTTTTCTCAAGAGAATTCACTGGTATTTTGCAACAATGTTTCAGAACTAATACTTAAGCTAGGCGCTGCAGTCTATGACCCAAATGAGTGGAGACTTTTCATTGATTATATAATCCAAAAGAAGGCTAAAAGGCGTCCTTCTTCACAACTCACAACGGTAACTTGTATGCATCGGTTCCTGTGGGCTCATTCGGTTCACTTGAAGGAAACGTACGAAAATCTTGAGCTTCTTCTAGCTAAGGTTAAATACGAAGAACACAGTTGGCTACTTTGTGGAGACTTAAAAGTGATTTGTATGTTGCTAGGTCAACAACCAGGTTATATGAAGTTTCCATGTTTTTTGTGTGAATAGGATAGCCGAACAAGAACTCAGCACTGGATAAAAAAGGAATGGCTACGCAGAGGAGTCAACTTGACACCTGGTTCTAAAAACACTAAACGTGAAAGTTTGGTTGACACGAAGAAAGTCCTTTTACCTCCGCTTCACATAAAATTGGGCTTGATGAAGCAATTTGTTAAGGCCTTGGACGAAGATGGAGATTGTTTTAAGTATCTCTGTGGTAAATTCCCAACTCTTTCGGAAGCAAAATTGAAAGAAGGAATTTTCGTTTGTCCCCAGATTAAAAAACTAACTTTGTTCATTGTTCTTTCAAAGTGTTCATCCAATCTTGAAAAAGAAGCGTGGATTGCTTTTAAGGATGTTATCAGCAAATTTTTGGGGAACAACAAGGACCCAAATTACCAAAACATTGTGAACAACATGCTAAATAAGTTCAAAGAGTTGGGTTGTAATACAAGTTTAAAATTACATTTCTTACATTCACACTTGGATTACTTCCCTGAGAATCTCTGAGTACTCAGCGAAGAACAAGGAGAACGGTTTCATTAAGCCATCAAAGAAATGGAAAAGAGATATCAGGGAAGGTGGGACATCAGCATGATGGCTGATTACTGATGGATGTTGAAATGGGATACTCCAGAATTATTACATAAAAGAAAAGGAACAGCGCGTACATTCGAGACCAAAAGGCAAAGATCTCGCAAGAAAACTCAGGACAAATAAAGATGAATCTGTAATTGACGTTAATAGTCTTCTTTCTTTTTAAAGTTGTTTGCATTTGTAATTAGTATAACAAAGCGAAATAGGTACCTAATGTAAATTGAAATAAATAATATTTATTTATGTTGTTGTTTTTTTCCCTTCCAGTTTGCAGAAAATCCTTATGTGATAGAAGAAAATGGACACCTTATTCGAAATCAGCGTAGTTGAATTATATAAAATCAGTTATTAGTAAGAAAACAACTTTTACAAATTTCTCATTCGCAGTTATCAGTTATCGATTATATTGATTAATTAATTATCAAACGATTAATCGTTCTATCCCAATATATATATATATATATATGAAAAATTATTTCACGAAAGTGACACGTGAAAAGTATTATGATGAATAAAACCACGAAGGAAAAAGAAACACAAATGGGTGCTCAAGCGCTTTCGTCTAATGACATCCTCAGGAACACTGGAGTGAAAGGACAGATCAAGGCAATATATAGGTTACAAAATAAACATACATACATACATATTCATATATATACATATATATATATATATATATATACATATATACATATATATATAAGCATAGAAAAAATTGTGGAGGAGCCAACATTTATAAGGTCACAAAAGAATAAAGAAATAAAAATAAATATAAATATAAATTGAGAAAAAATTAATACAAAATAGTGCCTTAGTGATATATATGTCACAGCCTAAATAATCATAAAGAATAAACAGGCAAATAAAAAACCACAAATATATACATATATATATATAATATATAAAAAGACACTTTTAGCACTTTGGCCGACCTTCAATATAAATTCAAATGGCTTGTTTATGGAACAGGTCACAAAGAATAAAGAATAAAAATAAATATAAATATTGTAAGTGGAGTCTACCAATTCAAGCTCAAAAGGGAAGTTTTTCAATCAATTTAATAGATGAAGCCAAATTATATATATGTCACCAAAAAAATAAAGAAATAAACCAAAAAAAAAACACAAATAATTATTAAAAAAATATAAAAAATAATAATAATAAATGAAAGATAAATTTTAAGAGCGGCACACCAATTTATAAGGGAAAAATTACCACATATGCATATTATAGTCACAAACGAATAAAAAAGTACAAGTAAATATAAATGGAAAACAAATGATGCCTAGATGATATTATAAAGAACAATAAAAATATATACAACATATATACGGTATTATACGAAATATAAACGCAATATATACAGATATATATATATATATGCATAGGGAAAAAAATTACCAAATTTGTTTTTAAAATTATTGTCTGAAAAAACGGTAGGTCGCAAAAGAATAAAGAAATAAAATAAATATAATTGAAAAAAATTACAAATAATACACGTCACATTATACCCGCATAACCAAATATATATCATATACACCATATATACAAACACCACACACACACACACCCACACACATATATATATATACACATACAAGCTTGACATTCGCGAAATGAGAAATCATCCCGCAGAACCTTTGTGAGGTTGTAAGGTAAGGTAAGGTACATACACATATATATATATATATAATATACATTTAACTGCATACATACATACATACATACATACACATACATACATACATATACACACATATACATACAAACACATTTAACTGCAATGACCACACACATACTCACATACACATACATACATACACATACACGCATACAGCAAAAAATTGAAAAATAAAATTGTAAGGAAACAAAAGACAAAAACAAATTTTTTACCAAAGATTTAACAACCTGCCCTTTTTGTTTAAATCCATTCTGAAGGAATTCAGAGCAACGGGATCGAGTTGAAACAGACCTTTACTCATGTTAAGGTTATTTGTAAGTTGAATTATAGCCGACTCAAGAATATTTCTATTAACAATGTTGCTAGAGTGAAACAAAACTGAAACATTATTCCAATCAATACAATGGGATAACTCTGACAAATGGACAAAAAGGGCACTGGACAACTGTCCCGTTCTAACGGAATATTGATGCTGTTTTACACGCGTTTGCAAATCCTTTCCCGTCTGACCTATGTAAAAGGAATCACATTGCTTACACCCAATTTTATAGATAATGCCTAAATTATTGGTAGGGCTATTTTTTACTATGATGTTTTTCACAATATTGTTATATGAAAAAACTACACTGATATCCAAAAGTTTAAGTACATTAGCAATGCCTAAGAAGCCCGGGAAAAATGGAAGTACTAAAATATTCTTTGACAAGGTGCGAGTGTTATTATTCACACGATAGAAGGTTCGTTTAGCCTTATTAAGACAAGATTCCATGAACGCAGATGGGTAACACAACTCACTTCCAATACCGTTGATATTTTCCAATTCGGCATCGATGTATTCCGGACTGGCGATCCTAAGAGCGCGGAGAAACATTGAGGAAAATATGGCCTTTTTAATAGGGGTGTCATGTCCAGAGTAAAAGTGTACGTAGGACAAATTGTTTGTTTTTTTCCGATAGATACTAAACTTAAAACCCGGGCTATCCCTATGAACACGCACATCCAAAAACGGGATTGAGTTGTCTTGTTCCACTTCTAAAGTAAATTTAATGGAGGGGACTTGGTCATTTAACTGAAGGAGGAAGTCATCCAGGTCACGATTCATGGGCCAGATACACAAAATATCGTCGACGTACCGCAACCAAGGGATGCCAACCCCCAGGATTCTCGGAATGTAAGTAATTTCAAAAAACTCCATATAAATATTGGAGAGAAGGGGCGACAAAGGGTTGCCCATGGCCATCCCAAAAACTTGTTGATAATGCTCGCCATTGAAAGTGAATTTACAATCCTTGATACAAAGCTTAATAAGCTCCAAAACAGTGTGTGCAGGTAATGGTAAATCATAATTATGTAATTCTCTGGCGAGAAAGTCAAGCATATCATCAATCGGCACTTTTGTGAACAATGAACAAACGTCGAAACTGATCAATCTATCGTTGGTATTAATGCGAACATTATTCAATTTTTCAGTGAGATCCATGGAATTTTTTACGTGTGAATCAGAGACAGTTCCAAGAATGGGGGACAAAACATTAACAAGCCATTTGGAGAGTTTATAGGTAATAGAGCCCACCGAGCTAATAATAGGGCGCATAGGGTTACCCGGTTTGTGGGTTTTAATAAGACCATAAAGATAAGGCAGAGCAGGTGAAGTGGACAAAAAAAGGGGAATTAAATCCTTATGATCTTTGAGAATGCGTTTCAAGCCACTATTGAATGATTTGATGACATCATCCTGTGGGTTCTTCCTAAGTTTCACGTATGTGGCGGGGTCCTGAAGCAGCTCATTCATCTTTCCAATGTAATCCACTTTGTCCATAATGACTAAGGTGTTAGCCTTGTCTGCTTTAGTAATATGGAGCTCACTATCTTTTTTTAATTGTGAAAGGCTATTGCGGAAACGTTTAGGAAAGTTATCTTCGTAAGAAATATTCGCAGCACCATAGACCAGGCCTTTAACTATGTTAACCAAAAACTGAGGAAGGTTACACTGTTTTTCAAAACGAGCAAGACTATGACAAATTTGTAAAGCAGTAGGTTTTTTAACAATATAAAAGGACATACCAAATCCAAGGGCACTTTTTGCATCGTCACTAATGTTTTTCGAAGAAAGGTTCAAAACACACTTTGAGCTTGCTTTTTTACTCCACTGACTATTTCGAATGAGACTTTTAATTTTGCGATCCAAAATGTTTCGAAGTGAAGAAGTTCTCCGACGCAACTCGTTGTAAATTTCATCAAACAAAGGTTGGATCCACGGTTGGGGAATAACAGTCAAAACATTACGTTTGGCAATGCCTAAATTTTTGAAGGTGGACCACTCATTTTGTCTGGTGACTTCAATATGTTTCTTTAAAATTACTCTGCTAAAGTTGTTGAACGGATGGTCGTCCATTTCTCTGAGGCGAATCGGAAGGAGGGACTTGGGAAGGACCTGCTCCTCCAGACAATTAGTAAGAAACTTTCGTCGGATCCGAATTGCATGCCCCTTCATTAATGTAGAAGCAAACACCGACACAAACGGGGACAATAGAGGGAACAGCAAGGCGAAGGAACGCGTGGTGTTCATTATATGAAAAATTATTTCACGAAAGTGACACGTGAAAAGTATTTATGATGAATAAAACCACGAAGGAAAAAAGAAACACAAAGGGGTGCTCAAGCGCTTTCGTCTAATGACATCCTCAGGAACACTGGAGTGAAAGGACAGATCAAGGCAATATATAGGTTACAAAAATAAACATACATACATACATATTCATATATATATACATATATATATATATATATATATATATACATATATACATATATATAGTAAGCATAGAAAAAATTGTGGGAGGAGCCAACATTTATATGGTCACAAAAGAATAAAGAAATAAAAATAAATATAAATATAAATTGAGAAAAAATTAATTACAAATAGTGCCTTAGTGATATATATGTCACAGCCTAAATAATCATAAAGAAATAAACAGGCAAATAAAAAAACCACAATATATATATATATATATATATATATATATATATATATATATAAAAGACACTTTTAGCACTTTGGCCGACCTTCAATATAAATTCAAATGGCTTGTTTATGGAACAGGTCACAAAAGAATAAAGAAATAAAAATAAATATAAATATTGTAAGTGGAGTCTACCAATTCAAGCTCAAAAGGGAAGTTTTACAATCAATTTAATAGATGATGCCAAATTGATATATATGTCACAAAAAAAAGAAATAAAAAAAAAAAAAAAAAATTAATTATTAAAAAATAATAAAAAATAATAATAATAAATTGAAAGATAAATTTTAAGAGAGGCACACCAATTTATAAAAATTACCACATATGCATATTATAGTCACAAACGAATAAAAAAGTACAAGTAAATATAAATTGGAAAACAAAATGATGCCTAGATGATATATAAAGAACAATAAAATATATATACAACATATATACGGTATATATACGAAATATAAACGCAATATATACAGAATATATATATATATATATATGCATAAGGGAAAAAAATTACCAAATTTGTTTTTATAATTATTGTCTGAAAAAACGGTAGGTCGCAAAAGAATAAAGAAATAAAAATAAATATAAATTGAAAAAATTACAAATAATACACGTACACATGTATACCCGCATAACCAAATATATATACATATACACACATATATACAAACACACACACACACACACACACATATATATATATACACATACAAGCTTGATCGCGAAATGAGAAATCATCCGCAGAACCTTTGTGAGGTTGTAAGGTAAGGTAAGGTACATACACATATATATATATATATATATATATACATTTAACTGCATACATACATACATACATACATATACACACATACATACATACATATACACACATATACATACAAACACATTTAACTGCAATGACCACACACATACTCACATACACATACATACATACACATACACGCATACAGCAAAAAATTGAAAAATAAAATTGTAAGGGAAACAAAAGACAAAAACAAATTTTTTACCAAAGATTTAACAACCTGCCCTTTTTGTTTAAATCCATTCTGAAGGAATTCAGAGCAACGGGATCGAGTTGAAACAGACCTTTACTCATGTTAAGGTTATTTGTAAGTTGAATTATAGCCGACTCAAGAATATTTCTATTAACAATGTTGCTAGAGTGAAACAAAACTGAAACATTATTCCAATCAATACAATGGGATAACTCTGACAAATGGACAAAAAGGGCACTGGACAACTGTCCCGTTCTAACGGAATATTGATGCTGTTTTACACGCGTTTGCAAATCCTTTCCCGTCTGACCTATGTAAAAGGAATCACATTGCTTACACCCAATTTTATAGATAATGCCTAAATTATTGGTAGGGCTATTTTTTACTATGATGTTTTTCACAATATTGTTATATGAAAAAACTACACTGATATCCAAAAGTTTAAGTACATTAGCAATGCCTAAGAAGCCCGGGAAAAATGGAAGTACTAAAATATTCTTTGACAAGGTGCGAGTGTTATTATTCACACGATAGAAGGTTCGTTTAGCCTTATTAAGACAAGATTCCATGAACGCAGATGGGTAACACAACTCACTTCCAATACCGTTGATATTTTCCAATTCGGCATCGATGTATTCCGGACTGGCGATCCTAAGAGCGCGGAGAAACATTGAGGAAAATATGGCCTTTTTAATAGGGGTGTCATGTCCAGAGTAAAAGTGTACGTAGGACAAATTGTTTGTTTTTTTCCGATAGATACTAAACTTAAAACCCGGGCTATCCCTATGAACACGCACATCCAAAAACGGGATTGAGTTGTCTTGTTCCACTTCTAAAGTAAATTTAATGGAGGGGACTTGGTCATTTAACTGAAGGAGGAAGTCATCCAGGTCACGATTCATGGGCCAGATACACAAAATATCGTCGACGTACCGCAACCAAGGGATGCCAACCCCCAGGATTCTCGGAATGTAAGTAATTTCAAAAAACTCCATATAAATATTGGAGAGAAGGGGCGACAAAGGGTTGCCCATGGCCATCCCAAAAACTTGTTGATAATGCTCGCCATTGAAAGTGAATTTACAATCCTTGATACAAAGCTTAATAAGCTCCAAAACAGTGTGTGCAGGTAATGGTAAATCATAATTATGTAATTCTCTGGCGAGAAAGTCAAGCATATCATCAATCGGCACTTTTGTGAACAATGAACAAACGTCGAAACTGATCAATCTATCGTTGGTATTAATGCGAACATTATTCAATTTTTCAGTGAGATCCATGGAATTTTTTACGTGTGAATCAGAGACAGTTCCAAGAATGGGGGACAAAACATTAACAAGCCATTTGGAGAGTTTATAGGTAATAGAGCCCACCGAGCTAATAATAGGGCGCATAGGGTTACCCGGTTTGTGGGTTTTAATAAGACCATAAAGATAAGGCAGAGCAGGTGAAGTGGACAAAAAAAGGGGAATTAAATCCTTATGATCTTTGAGAATGCGTTTCAAGCCACTATTGAATGATTTGATGACATCATCCTGTGGGTTCTTCCTAAGTTTCACGTATGTGGCGGGGTCCTGAAGCAGCTCATTCATCTTTCCAATGTAATCCACTTTGTCCATAATGACTAAGGTGTTAGCCTTGTCTGCTTTAGTAATATGGAGCTCACTATCTTTTTTTAATTGTAAAAGGCTATTGCGGAAACGTTTAGGAAAGTTATCTTCACACGTAAGTGCATGACTATTCAAAGGACTATTGCTGAAGAGCTACTGAAGTGGAGCATTATGACAGCCGTAAAAAGTTTGGAAGATTCAAGAAGATCGATGAGAGGTGAGTGTATCATGGAAAGAATCTCTAAAATATCACCGGAAGTCCCCTCGTCAGATTCGTGCAGAGCTTGAGAAACCCCATTTCCATAAAATCGCTTCTTGTAAGATAAGAATAAGTTAAAAAGAACCTGAACGCACAAGGTGCGCAATATAAACCGGCTTTTCTGATAAAAATAGAAAAGAACACTTAGTATGGGCGAAGGAGCAATAAGGTGTACATTTCACTGGGGAACAAATTTCAAATTTTTGTCTATTGAATTAGATTTGACAGTTAGTTCTAGGTAATTTGGGTGCGCTGAGCACGAAGTTTTACTCGGTTTTGCTCTATCAGGTCCTGATTTTGCTCAACACCCCTCCTCTTTCGTCGTATTCATAAAAAGGTTTTTTTCTCAATACTCGCTGTCTTTTTGCAGTTACACATTATGCAACTAGGTTTTTATCTAGGTATTTGTACCTATTGTTATGGTATTGTTGTATTATGTATATTTTTATATGTAACACCCTAAAAATATTTTTAATTTTGTCATTTTTAACCCATTTTAATATTAGTAAATTAAGCTAAAAATATCATAGAATTCTAAAATTTTCTCGAGCGTTCCTGTTCTCTGTAGAGTATTCTAGAGGGACAACTAAAATATATAAAAGCGACTCGTTTCCAGAGTTAATCAGTCAATTCAATCAGTCAGTCAGTCAGTCAGTCAGTTGAGTTAGTTAATTAAGTTTGGGCATTAACATAATTTTGAATTGGCATATGATTTAGTGAGTAATTTTGTCATCGTGATTTAATATAGTTGATTTAATTAGACGTAATTTATATTGTACCTACTCATCCGTGTTTCTAGTTTAATTTCATAGATTGTAAGTACCTATTTCATAATAAGTACCTATTTAAACTAATTTTTGTGTTTATATTTCAGATTTTCTTAAATTTATATGAATTAAGGGCTTTAAATACCTTTACAAATTGGCAGAACAATCAAGCAATATGTCATCAAGCACTAGAAAGTTCAAATGCAAAAACAACCCTGATTCCTTCTGTTATATATGTGGAAATTTTACACTTCCACATCAACGAGCAAATATAACTGACTTCGTAAAAAGAGCTTACTTAGCTTATTTTGGCATAAAACTGGGGGACCAAGATAAATCGTGGGCTCCACATAAAGCCTGCACTATATGCATTGAAAGACTGCGACATTGGACGAAGGGTTCGGATTCAAAAATACCTTTTGGAGTTCCGATGGTAAGTTTATGATTTCATAAAACTACGTAATTTAATCACTAGTATACTGTAACTTACCTAAATGTAATTGTAACTTAGGTACATAAACAAAAATTTACAGAAAATGTTTATAAGAATCTCAAATATTGCATAAGGTTGAAACACATAGAAATGTTAAATGTTTGGGTGATAACTTTTGATAAAATTCATAAAAACAAGTCTCTCGTCGCTTTTGTTAACGCTTTACAATTTTTTTTCCATATCAGGTGTGGCGAGAGCCTACTAACCACGAGACCGATTGCTACCTTTGCTTTGTCAAGACTTCGGGCTTCACTAAGAAAAATAAACATTGTATCGAGTACCCAAATTTCGACACCGCGATACGACCTGTGCTACATTCAAATGAGATCCCCATTCCAAAATTTAAGGGTCTGCCAACTCAAGAATTAGTTGAAGATGTTCCTGAAAATATTGTTATGCACTTTGAGGAGTCAGACACCGATTTTGACCCCAGCGTATTTGAAAGTCAAAACGATCCGCAAAAGTTTAACCATGCCGAGTTGAATGATCTTGTAAGGGATCTAAATTTGCCAAAAATGGCTGCGGAAATTTTAGCTTCAAGACTTAAAGAGAAAAACTTGCTTACTTCAAACACATACATTTCATTTTACAGAAAAAGAGAAGAAGAACTTGTTAAATATTTTAGAACAGAGGATAGTTTAGTATATTGCTGCGACATAGTTGGTTTGTTAAAGAAGATGGGCGTTGAGTCTTACGATGCAAATGATTGGCGCTTGTTTTTAGACAGTTCGAAAAGAAGTCTTAAGTGTGTGTTGTTGCATAATGGCAATCTATACGGCTCGATACCGATTGGGCACTCAACAAAATTAAAAGAAAAGTATGAACATATAGAAAAGGTTTTAAATCTTATCAAATATAGGGAGCACGAGTGGATCATATGTGTTGACTTAAAAATGGTTAATTTTCTGCTAGGACAACAAGGAGGGTATACTAAATATCCCTGCTTCCTTTGCTTATGGGACAGCAGAGCCAAGGAAGAACATTATTTCAAACAAATCTGGTCAGCACGAACATCACTTACTGTCGGAGAAAAAAACGTAATTAATCCACCTTTAGTGAGCAGAGATAAAATCATATTTCCTCCTCTGCATATAAAACTAGGCCTCATTAAACAATATGTAAAAGCTTTAGATACGAACGGCGAGTATTTCAAATACATAACTTCAAAATTTCCAAGTTTAAGTTATGAAAAAATCAAGGCGGGAATTTTCGACGGTCCACAAATAAGAACAATGATTAAAGACAGCAATTTTCCTAATGTCATGAATGAACGCGAAAAAAATGGCTGGTTCTCATTCGTGGACTTGATAGAAACTTTTTAGGCAATTATAGGGCAGATAACTACGAAGAAATCGTAAAAAAACTTTTAAGGGACTACAAAGAGTTAGGTTGCAATATGAGCATAAAAATGCATTTTTTGAATAGCCATCTTGACCAATTTCCAAGTAATTTAGGTGATGTAAGTGACGAACAAGGGGAGAGATTCCACCAAGATATCAAAATTATGGAGGAACGGTACCAAGGCCGCTGGGATTCCCACATGATGGCTGATTACTGCTGGTGCTTGAAAAGAGACCTGCCATCAACAAGCAAATACGCTAGAAAGTCTTACAAAAGAAAATTTTTGCCACAGTGAAAGCTTCATATCTGTTTGTTTTTTTATTTTAAGTCATTTCTATCGTTATAATGTAATTTTACTGTAGTTTGAACTGCTTGTATTCATGAAACTTGAAAAAAAAATTTAACACATGACTTAATTTTTTAGTCCTAATTTGAAAAATCTGGAAAATGGCACATAGGCTGTCGACAAGAATCAGGACCTGATAGAGCCAAACCGAGTTGAAATTCGTATTTAGCGCACCCAAATTACCTAGAATCAAGTGTCAGATATCATTCAATAAAATACGTGTTGCCCAGTGTTTTAGTAGTTCATTTTTAGTGGTTCATTTTTGTGGACATGCACCTGAATCTATATAAGTTAAATAGATTGGGTTTGTCACTCATTTTGCAGTAAGATAAGGACTCTGAACACACTTTCCCCCCGAGCAAAACGGTGCATGATTCTGCAATAGTGTTTCTGAAATCTTGGTGTGGCATTCCCAGTCCTTTGATTTCAACCCTAAAGAACATTTATGGGAAGATGTAGATGAGGTCATCATAAAACAAGTGTCACCGAATATCGAAAACCTCTAAGAGACATGCGAAAAAGTATGGGGGTCCATTTCCCGTCGAAAGATGTCGAAGCTTAATGGAATCTATGATCCGCCTTTGTGAAGCGCTTGTCAAGTCCATTGGAAGTCCAGCAAAGTATTAAATGGAATATGTATAGTGGAATTTCATATGATTTCATACTGTACTATACATTTACTTATATATTCCACTTCAAATGTGAAAATACAAACTATATGGTTGAGGTGGTTTAATTCTTTTTTCTATCGCTACAGTATAATATATATATATATATATACATATATATATATATATATATATATATATATATTATATATATATATATATATATGGAGAGAGAGAGAGAGAGAGAGAGAGAGAGAGAATATGTATAAAATGAGTACATTTTAATGGCACATAATATGTACATGAGATGTATCAAAAACATATACAGTATATAAAATAGTCGAGTCTAGGGCATGGTTAATTAATTATTTTTAGGAAAAAGTGATGAATGATTAAATTTTCTAATTAATCAATGATTAACCGATTAAAATGAATAAAAAATTAAATACTTCTGAAAAGGGTAAGAAAGGGCTTTATTGTTTCTTTTGCGTGAGATAAGACCGAAGAAAACATCTTGCTCAAACATTTAGTTTGCTTCAGTTCAAGAAATCAGGCATGGGTGGATTAGACAGTTTATACATGCAAAAAGGTGCCAAATTCAAATGATACATTACAAAATTTAAGGTAAAATGATGGTGAAATTATGAGGAAAATTAATCATTTCCCATCATTTTCTAAAAATATTTTTTGATTAATTAATGGTTAAATTAGAAAAAAAAAAGATTAACTGATTAATCAGAACTATGCCCTATTAAGTTGACATTAGTATCGAATACTTTTCCATGGGTTTTATAAAGGGCTGAAAGTCTTGGCATGGAAGCAAATGAGTGTTTTTTTATGAAAGCATTATTTTGATTTTGCCCAAATTCAGCTACAGTTTCCTTTAGAGATCCCTTAGCTATAAAAGGAGGTATTCATGTGTGCATATAAACAATAGTGCCCAAACCGTGTTCACTAGGAATCTAGAGGAAGAATACCCTCTGTGGTAGTTTCAGATATATGTACACACACACACACACACACACACACACACACACATATATATATATATATATATACTGTATATATACTGTATATGAAACACGGTTTCTCCTCGGGCGGAAACTCCCACATTAAAGGAGGGTTTACTATATATATATATATATATATATATTATATATAACTTATATATATATATATATATATATATATAGTACAGGGTGGGCCGTAAGTTTCCATACATAGGAAAATTTAAACTTATGGTCTTCACGTGCGTCGGTATTTGGATCAGCAGTTTCCGGATGCTTGGATTGGTCGGCGTGGTCCTGTGGAGTGGCCTCCCAGATCCCCAGATCTCACCCCCTTGATTTCTATCTTTGGGGGCACTTGAAGGCCATGGTGTATCAGGAAAAGATACGAGACATAAATCATCTAAAGGAACGTATCACCAACGCCATTACAAGCATAACATCAACTGTGCTAATGCGTGTTCATCAACAGTGGGGAACACCTATTGAAATGTGTTTTCAAAACAATGGCAACCATGTAGAGCATATTATATAAATAAAAATGGTTGTCCATAAAAAAATGTTTATTTTTCCTATGTATGGAAACTTACGGCCCACCCTGTACGTATATATATATATATATATATATGCATATATATATATATATATATATATATATATATATATATATATATATATATGCATATATATATTATATATATTATATATATATTTTATTTTTTTCCTGCAAATATATTTTTAAAAATACAATGCCAACCAATTTTAAACCAATTAAAATATATATTGAGCTGTCGAAAACACGCTTGGACTTCTTTTCATTACAAAGATAAAAGTAATTAAAAATTAGCCATTTTTTTTGGTACGACTCTCTTCTCTCTCTCTCTCTCTCTCTCTCCTCTCTCTATATATATATATATATATATATATATATATATATTAGTGATGTAGGTCACATCCGCATCCGCATCCGCGGAACATCCGCACATTTTCTCGCATCCGCATCCGCACCCGCATCCGCACTTTGGACTGCGGATGTCGTGCGGATGTGGACCGTTGAGATAAAATGTCATTAATAAGCGGAAATTATCAAATTCTACTATAATAATAGAACTAGTTCATTGTGCGCAAAAGTGATGCAAGCGACAAGACGAGAGGCTGTTCTTGTATGAAGTTACTCTCTTACAACCTACTTAGATCCACGTTACAAAGCTAAGTTATTTTCACCTAGTACATTAGAACGAGTTAAATCATCACTTGGCAAAGCAGTTGAAGAGCTTCAATCTCTTGAACCTGTCGCTTCGCCACCCACCAAAAGAATAAAAGTTTCAGTGACAGAACCAACACCTTCAACAAGCAAATCTATCACAGAATCTGTCTCTCAGTTTCTTGAGTCAAGCAGCAATGACGAGACCTACGCGATGTCAAAAGATGTAGTAAAAATGATCGAGAGCTATCACCAAGAAAAACGCCTGGCTGCATGTGACAATCCTATTAGTTGGTGGAAAAATACGCAGAATATCTATCCATACTTGAGTAAACTTGCAAGGAAACATTTAGCCTCTCTCCAACAAACGTACCAAGCGAGAGATTATTTAGCAGTGCTGGGTTAATATATGATGAAAAGAGAAACAGACTGGCAGCAGAAAAGGCAGAAAAATTAATGTTCCTTAAGCATAACCTTCCTATAATTAAGTTTGAACATTAAACGATGAACATCTTAGTTTACTTTATTTTAATTACTCATTTATAAATATGCCTAATACAACTTTAAACTTAATATAAATAGTTATCAAGCTAATTAAAGATCTCTTTCTATACGGGTGGAGGTTGGGGAAAGAGGTCGGTGGGGGTGCATTTGAGTTGGGTTCACGTCCCGCATCCTGGTAACACAATTATGGTTTCTAATTGTGGCTGAAACTCAACAAAATATAACGAATTTATTTGCAGACGAATTCACTAATTGATTTCTATATTAGTTAGATGCTTGATATTATTTTATATGTTCAGAGAAAAGTACAGCAATTATTGTACAATTAATCAATTATACTACATTATAGCTACAACTCTCTATATATAATAACTTATTATATACGTTAAACACAACAAATCTCGAATATATCCTAAAAAATAACGAAATGTAGACATCCGCATCCGCGGATGTTGAAATCAAACATCCTCATCCGCATCCGCATCCGCGGATGTGAA
>JAJOZX010007176.1:67500-192500 GCA_023014485.1 Bathynomus jamesi
TTTTAAGTACCTAAGTACAACACTTAACTGATCGATATGTGATAGATCTGGTGTTGAATCAACTGACAAACTAAAATAACCAGAAGATTTTACTTCGTCAACAATGAGTGCGTGGACCTTTTGAGCCATTAGTTGAATGAGTTCCTCACAGGTGGTTTTGGACAGGTAAGAAGGATTTCCTTTGCCAGAATTTCCATATTTCAAAATGTGACCTGCTAAAAATGGATCAAACCGGCTTATGAGCTCAAGCAGCCCTAAAAAATTCCCATTCTGCAATGATCCAAATCTTTCTTCTGTTCCTCGAAAAGACAAGCCACGTTCAGCTAACGTACAAATAACAGCTATGACACGCCTCAAGACATGTTCCCAGTAATCACACTCTTCCTGAATTTGTTTTTCCAACTGTTGTCCCAACCCATTGGCTTTTGTCCCAACGAAAAGTTTTTGTGAACAGTATCTTGCTGGTTTGCCACTACTGAAATGCCGGTAAGACTTGTCAAATGGCCCATTGTGGTGTTGACAGTCACTGGGTCCACAAGCAATCCAATAAGCCACATCATCAGCAGAGAAATCAAGCCACAACCCTGGATCTTTTGCTATATTTACTTCATCTTCTGCAGACTGATTCATTTCACCACCATCACCATGGTCCACTAAACTTTCATTTTCAGCAATTATTTCAACCCCAGAATGTCTTGTAAAGCAACTTGAATCAACATTTGCAGTAGAGGTATCAAGAGAATTTACAGGCAAAGTGAGATCAGTAGTGAGACATGTGGTAGATGAACCTGCTTGTGACACCTCGGTGATTCCAACGTCATCATATTTTGATTTTGAAGTGATCAAAGTGGTATTTGTGTCCACTTCTGATGACGGAGATTGGTTTTGATTCAGAATCGGTATATCATGTTGACGTTGTGGTCGTGGAACTTGTGTGAAGAAATCAGTCAGCTTTGCAGTCTTGGACTCTAAATCCAAAGTCTTCTCTTGTTTCTCTTTTGATAGTTTTCGCTTTTGTGCACCACTTAACTGAACACGTTTCATCTTGGTTCTTGGGGTCTGTAAAATACAGAAATAAAAAGAATATTTTATTTGTATATTATGTGGCAATCAACACAGTTACACATATCACAATCTTGGCTTTGTTCTTTTATTCTCAGAAAGACAAAATGGGAACCGTACACAACCAAAGTGGCAATTTAAATATAAGTGGCAATTAAATATAACTCAACCGAAATATCAACTCGAAATGTTGAATACAAATCAAATCGAAAGAAGGAACCAAAAGAAGGAACCGAAAGAAGGAACCGAAACCTATAAAATAAAAATACTTAACATTAGAATTAATAATACGCAATCTATAAAAATATCAATATTAACATTTCACTATTAACGAGCCACATTTTATATTTACATTTATTTATTTATTTAAAACACAATATTTAATTATAGGAAATATGAACATTTGCTTAGGGCCTAAATTGTCCTAACTACGTTTGATGTTATATATACATTACAAATTATTCACTCTGGTTATTACAATCTAAATTCTTTTATACTGTTATGACAGTAGATAAATAAATTATAAAATAAAGATACGTGTATGATAAAATATTGTTATATATACAAATAAAGTACACTTCATAGACTTACCCTAGAGAAGAAGAGAGAGCAACAGATAAACTTCTTCAACGCTAATTAACTTAGGTCAGTATATCTTATTATTATAATGGCCGTGATAAACCACTTGATACAACAGCAATATAGAGAGTTTATAGTTTCTTTTATTTTAATATTAATTTATATTACAATTCTATAAACCTAAATCTTTCTGTAAAACAATACCAAATGATTATGTAAAATATATATTTAATATTATATGCACAAATCACACGTTCAGAATAACTTCCTATAGCACACGAAAATATTTAATCTATATGTATTTTTAATATGGCGCTCAAAGATTTGATATAAACAAAATAATAACGCAAAGCGTAAAGTGTGTGATTACAACGAAATATATTTATTCTCTCAAAAGGGTTGTTGTTCACTACAAATTCAAACAATGAAAAAAAATAAATACTATATATGAATATATATAATTCAGTTTTCAACAGCTTATAGGCTATAACCAGCCTATAAGCCGCGATTATAATAGCATAATAAATCCATGGTAAATCCGACAATGGAAAATTTCTGTGGTGCCCCCCTTCCCTTGATGCCCTAAGCACGGGCTTATTTTGCTTAATGGTTAATCCGGCCCTGCCTGATAAGAGGATGGGAAGGTTCAGTCAGCTATTCCTTAAAATTAACTTCCACGTGTAAATAAACTCTGTTTTCTGTTTATATGGTCATTACTAGGGCGGTCAAAAGTCAATAAAGTCAAATTGTTTCCTATGGGGCACTTTTCGCTGAAACGACTGAAAATGCAATAAAACACTTGTAGGGGGTATATTACCAAAGTTAATAGGTCAACCAAAAGTCAACTTTTACCTGTTAGGTCAAAAAATAGCAATGAGGTAAATAAAGTCAATTTTTTGGAATAAATAATTAAAATAACTAAAAATTGGCATCTTTTTGGTTAACTGGCAACTTCGCTGCTCGTATTTGTCTTATTCAGTTATGTCCGTTCTGGTTTTGGATGTGGTTATGTTGTATGTATTGTGGTTACTGGTTACCATTTTTGATTTGTGATTTTTTTCTGATTTGTGATTTCACTGATTTCGATTTCTTTTGATTTCAGATATTTAAAATGCCAAAAGTTGCAGTTAGTTCTATTGCTAAAGTGCGCGCTATAATTGCAAAATATCCTAATGAATTTATTTTTCAGGAAAAAATGAGCTATACTGTCAGATTTGTTGTCAACTGATGTAGAAGAGCAAGAATAAGTAATTAAAGTATCGTTTTTATTATTGAAAGTAAAGGCAACTTTATAAGTCATTTTTTCAATTCGTAAGGTCAACTTTCTTAATTTTTTCGGTCAACTTTTGACTGCCCTAGTCATTACCAATTGACAAAGGTTCGCGAGGAGCCGAAACTGTATTGGTGTTAAGAAATAAAATTTTACGTCTTTCTGAAATGTGGTTTCCTTCTTCATATACTGTGTATATATATATATATATAATGAAAAGGAGGACCCATGTTGCAGTAGAAATCATTTATTGCAGTTAACTAAACGTTTCGGAAACACTAGTTTCCATCCTCAGTAGCTAAAATATTAAAATAAACCCTAAACTAATAAATAAATCTAAAAATAAGTTTAAAACAATAGTCTGTTAATTAGGGTGACAAACCAAAATGAGTTCCAACCTTCAGCGTGACAATCTTAGAGAGCAATTTGATGAAAACATTAGAAGGTAAAGAAAAGGAATTGATTGGTTTGTTCTTTAAAGGATGAAGAGTTTAATGGAAGACGATTGTTCGTTCTGGAATGGTTTTATTTTATGAATAAAATCATTAAATACGAAGACGTTTTGTCAATTAAAAGTATTTCAAAGTCTTTGAGTCCAAATGGATGAGAAAAGTGTCGTGAATGTAGACTGATAGGTGAATGTTCTGGGTGAGATACAGTTTTGTTGGTTCTACGTGAGGAATCTTTATATTTGTCCAATCTTTGTTTAAGTTGTAGGGATGTTTGCCTTACGTTGTCAGACAGTTAGTCAGCACACGTAAATGGATAAACTAGAGAGGCCTTTAAGTATCTTGGAAGATGATTTTTTAGGCGCAAAATGCTTTGAATGAAACGTGAATTTATTTCTATAAACCGAAAGATGCACTGGGAAAAAGTCTCGATGAAGAGAAATTTCAAAGAAGAAACGAGTCTGGCATGAAATGTACGAAATATGGGAGTTTTATGTAAAGTTGAAGTTTTGCAACAGTAGATTCTGTACGAGATGGATGAAATATTATGTGAAGGAATTTGTTAACTGTGTGATGAAAACTGTGAGAAAGGAACAGGTTCACAGTAAAGAAATTTTGTAATAAATTTCATCATGAAAGGAGAGTCAATTAGAATAAATACAGAAAACTCGCGAGATTCTAGTTTTCAGATCGAGACATTGAAATCAAAATGGATGTAACTAAAATAGTTAGTTCCCAATGAGGTGGTAGTTTTCTTCCTGTATAAGGAGGTAGAAAAATGTTCATGGTGCTGTGAATTGCAACGTGAAGGAAGGACAGTTTGTGGTCATGTTCAATCTCAAGTGTAAATTTAATATTAGGGATGGTGGTGATTGAAGTAATTCACAAACAGGTGGGCATGAGTTTGCTCTCTAAACATTACGAAGTAATCGTCTGCATTTATATATCTTTCATTCATATATATATATATATATATATATATATATATATATATATATATATTTAGGATAAAAACGAAGACGTAGAGCAAAAACGTCATTATATTTGGCTGCAGCCGACATTTCGGGCAACTCTACTCATTTTCAAGGCCTAATAAATAAAAGCTAAAATTAATGCGTGACAAAAATATACGAATGTCAAAAACTAAAACTAATTTATAGTACAAAATTAAAACAATTCAAGGATAAAAATTAAAATTACAGAGCATAAAACAGGCATAAGCCAAAAACAAATCAAAAGTAAAAATTATATAAATGACAGAAATATACGAATGATAAAATAAAACTTAAAAACTAAAAACATTCAAACATAAAATAGTTAAAAATCTTTACTAATAAAAAGTTAAACGAAAAAACACAAAAGTGCACCATGCTCACTTGACAGCCACAAAAAACTGAGGCGAAAAGAAGACAGGGTCACAAGGGAAAAAAATAAAAAATTTTAGTTTGTTTTTTCGTTTAACTTTTTATTAGTAAAGTTTTTTAACTATTTTATGTTTGAATGTTTTTAGTTTTAAGTTTTATTTTATCATTCGTATATTTTTGTCATTTATATAATTTTTACTTTTGATTTGTTTTTGGCTTGTCTGTTTTATGCTCTGTAATTTTAATTTTTATTCTTGAATTGTTTTAGTTTTGTACTATAAATTAGTTTTAGTTTTTGACATTAGTATATTTTTGTCATGCATTAATTTTAGCTTTTATTTATTAGGCCTTGAAAATGAGTAGAGTTGCCCGAAATGTCAGCTGCAGCCAAATATAGACTTTTTTGCTCTACGTCTTCGTTTTTATCCTAAATGTAAAACTACGTCTCCTTAGGAGGGATCCTATTTCATATATATATATAATATATATATATATATATATAGAGAGAGAGAGAGAGAGAGAGAGAGAGAGAGAGAGAGAGAGAGAGAGAGAGAGAGAGAGAGTATAGGGTGGCGCAAAAGTCGCCCATCATAGGAATTTTCAGTATTGACTATAATATATTATTTTTTTCTTTTATGTAGGGGATGGCCGCGAAATTAACAATAGACGAGAGGGTGAGCTTGGTTTTAATGTATGGAATACCAGGTACAACAAATCGATGAATCAGTACAGAATTTAAATTCTGTACCGATTCATCGATACTAAAACCATCGATATTAAAATCAAGCTCACCTTCTCGTCTATTGTTAATTTTGTAGCCATCTCCTACCTAAAAGAAAAAAATTAATATATTATAGTCAACACCAAAAATCCTATGATGCGCGACTTTTGCGCCACCCTGTATATACTAGGACAAAATTCAGGAGGACAGTCTTGAATCCAGGATTTTTCGTGGTGACATAAAAAACAATTGGCAAAAGGAGTGCCAAGAGGTTTTCCCATACCTATACTGTCAGTTTGTATATATAGTTCTTTATTTTTATAACAAGCACACTATCACCCGATGCCATGTCTATTAGTTTACGAAAAGTGTGTTTGTCCAATCTCATCACATTATCAGTAGAATTAAACAGGTTGTTAAAAATAATTTTAGTAGTTTCCTGAACCACCATGAGAAACTACCATGCAAAAGCATGCGATTTCTCAATGTTTAGATGTTTCACTCGAAATCCCACAGATGGGATGCAACAGCACACCGCTGACGCCAGGTAAAACTCTAAGTAGGTGTTCAAAATATTCACTATCAGCATCCAGAAAGACATTGCAGCGGTACATATTTCCACGGGAATGGCGGTGTAAACATCAGCAATTCTATGTTGGAGTATTTTTATGGTTGCGGGTTTTATGTTGTACACCGTGTCCTCCAGCACGTCCCACAAGAAAAATAAGTGAGTGGGAGAGCGGTTCCGCTGGTTTGCATCGTTCCAGTGACCACCCAAGAAAGTGTTCATCCAGAAAACATGCGGGGAGAAATGGGCGCCATGTTACTGGAAAAACGTTTGTTCATTGCTATACACCTTCTCAATGGCGATTACAACGCTGCTTATCAGGAGATTGAAGTACCGGTCACCTGTCACTATGTCACTGAAGAAAAATGGCCAGAGAAAACTACGTAAAGATACACCAATCTGCACTGTAACCCCTGACAGGTTTACACATGATGATGAGGGTCTTCAATAGTTCAGTACATACAGCTTTGTTAATTCACTGTTCCATTCAACATATTGATGTTGCTTCAAGCGTGTTCTCAGTGATTTTTTAGCTTCACAAAATATAAACATGTACATTGATGAAACTAAAAAAAATCATTGAATCATTGAAAATACGCTTGAAACAACAGCCATATTCATTTAGAACACGGGTTGAAAATAATGTTAATTTTGGTCACATTTGAAAAAACGAATCACGAGATTTATTGGCAAAAGGATTCATTTTTATATATAAATCCCAAAACAAAAATACACTTCATCGCAATGAAGCTGCCTT
Organism: Bathynomus jamesi; assembly: GCA_023014485.1. Lineage (NCBI taxonomy): Eukaryota > Metazoa > Arthropoda > Malacostraca > Isopoda > Cirolanidae > Bathynomus > Bathynomus jamesi. The sequence goes on from JAJOZX010007176.1 coordinate 74,271, forward strand.
GCATAAAAAAAGTTACAAATTTCAGTCTTTCATTTTGATTTTGTGTAGTTGATAATATAAGTTGTCAAAACTTTCAGAGTTACATTAACTTTCCAAAATTATTGGTTTGCTGATGGAGTTGTTAAAATCTTTCGCAACATCTAAGGTCATATGACAGAAGGGACCAACAGCTTTACGTGGCATCTGAATCAGTGGTGGGCACCGTTAACCAAAAAGTTAACTTCGATAACGATAATCCGTTAACCCCAATTTTTAACTCCGATAACGATAATCCGATAATTTTACTACAAAGTTAACGGAAGTTAACGATAATCTGTTAACGATAACTATTTCTTTACTAACATTTAAAAAAATCAAGGAAAAAAGCTTTAAAACCCATAGAAAATGTTTATTTACGCAAAATCCAACAATAAATAGGTATTTAACTGTATTTTTATCAAGTTTTGCAACTTTTTTGCTTAATAACTTCTTTTTTTATTTTTAATAAAAAATGTACTGATTACATGTTTTGAAACCCTTGTAACCACTAACCATTAACTAAATTTTAATTTACCAGAGAATTATTATGGCGGGAACTGAAAGGTAAAATTAAATTTTAGGCACATTTATTAAAGACTATGACACAATGTGCTGGTTGCCCTTCAGAAAGACCAACTTCTCAAAGTTAGGCCCAACTGCCAGTCTTGACCTCTTGGGCCTCGGGATGTCCTTGCCGAGAGAGAAGAGCCGTTCCACTGCGGCAGAGGACGGAATTGGCAGACTGAAGTTATGGCGGTTTGAATTCATTCGCGGAGCGGTGATCTTCCGTGAATGACACCTCGCAGTTAACGTGTTAACGGACTTTAACAGACTAAATATCGAGTTATCGGAAGTTAACTGGTCCGATAACGATAAATGGAAATTAACTTCCGTTAATAGTCCGTTAAAAAAGTTAACTTCGTTAATTAACTGTTATCGGATTAACGCTTTAGTGCCCAACACTGATCTGAATCATGGGTTACTACGAATAGTGTATTCGTAATTTTGGTTTCAAGTGTACTTTAAAAAAAGAAAATACATCAAAGTAGTTTGGTACATTTTAAATTATTTCCACGCAACACTGTAATAAAAGCAACGTATTTATTATAACCGTTTCCACAAAACGTGCACGTTTGCGCTTGTGTCAGTTTCTTCTTTATTTTTCACAACTTTTGATTGAGTATCTGACACAGAACGATGGTTCATGAGCCACGACTTCAAATATTTTGATGGTTTCCACCGTTTTAATGGAGGACCATTACTTATGTGTTAGCACGCAATAAAAAAAAAAAACTAAATATACAGGGTGGCCCATAAGTCGCAATCGGTTATAATTAAAGCGAAAATACAAAAATCAAACAAAGTAAAAAGTTTATAATAAGTTCAGAAATATTTATTGATTAAATTATTCAAAGTAGAAAATTTAACCATCAATAAATATTCTTTCCTTAGTAATAGATTACGTCATTGTGAGCTCTGCTAGATGGATTTTCGCTTTAATTATAACCGACTGGGACTTATGGCGTACATATATTCTCATAATTAACAATAGAAATAAATATAGGGCTTATACCCGCGTATACCCTCGAATACACCACTGGTCGTTACATAATCTGGACGCAGAGGATGGCCCCCATCCAACTACTGAACAGACCCACTGTTGCTTAATTTCGCTGATCGACGGGAAACGATGTTACAACAGTGACCACCACTGGCCACGACTTAGCCCTCCTAAATGATTTGGTAAATTATTTACTTCATGCTTCATTTAAAAGCTGGATTTTAAATATTTTCATTATAAAACTTGATAAGGGATCCCAGTGTGAATCCGGAACATGCCGTAATTTTATTTTTTAATTTTAAATCACTGTAAAAAGTGGCTTTATCTCCTTACTTATTATATATATATATATATATATATATATATATATATATATATATAATATATATATTCCCCTGCCAGAATAAAATAAACACCCCTGATCGTAAACAAAATTATAAGTCTGTGATAGAATCATAATTAAATGACCTACACATATTAATATCTGGTAGCATACCCTTTCGTATCACTTAGAGCTTGAACCCATGAAGGTATCTAATCAATATTTTATATAAGAAAACCTGATCCAGATTTTGCCAAATGTGGAGTGGATTTTGTTGCAGCTCTCGGCTTTTTCTGAGTTCCCGATCCATATACAGTATTTCAAGACCTGTTCGATGGCATTCATATCAGGGCTCTGCAACCATGCTTTACTGTCGGTTGCAGATACGCAGTCTGAAACGAATCCTTAACCTGTCTCCACACCCAGATGCGCCTACTTGAGGAGAACTGCTGAAAATACGACTCGTCTGTGAAGTCAGTAGACCTCCAAAACGCTGCCAAGTCGTGTATCATTTGCGGGTTCAGGCCAGTCCTTTCTGCGGTGAATGTTTCTAAATGATAACAGTGGTTGACGCCGAGACACTTCCGCTTTATAGTCCAGACGATGCAGAACATGTTGCGATGTTTCCTGGCTCATTCCGGCAGCCAGTTTTATGCCGTACAAAGATACTATTTTTGTACCCAGAGGACTATCCTAACACCTGAGAGGGTGTTCATTTTATTCTGGCAGGACACTGTATGAAATTCTGCGTACATTATGCATCCTGCTGTTCGTAAAGAACTTGTTTAAGTAACATTGTGCGGCATACGTAAAAGTCTCAGTGTACAAAGGGTTGACAGAAGTAAATAGATACCATTTTTTCCCCTAAGTCTTTGATTTGATAATAAGAATCAATAAATAGTAAGAGATTTATTCAATCAACTTAGGATCGTTTAGCTTTCCCCTTTACATTTATGTAAAGCTGACTGACGCAAGTTCCGGCATCCCATTGATGAGCTTTGCCATTTGTTCTGGAGGACGCATAGTGGTGTCTATTTACTTTTGTCAACCCTCTGTATTGCCGTTTCGTTCATCCAATTTAAGGTAACAAAAAAAATTATTAAAAAAAATTTTATTCAGAATTTCACTTTCATTTTGTAAAGAAAAATTCTCTTTTCTTTTTTTTCCTTTTTGAAATATTTTTTCTTTAAAATGAAAAATTCATTAACATTTTCCCTTTTCGTTCTTTTCATTTAAGTCGAAAGAAAATATTAAATAAATACATTACAGAAATGTAAAAAGTTTCATGGTTTGACGTAAGTAGTATAGGTGTAAAAAGTGCGAGGGGGGTGGGGGTGGGTAGTGGTGGAGGGGGAAGGGGAAGGAGGAAGGAAAGGGAGAGTGAGAGAGTGGAGAGTGAGGGTGTGGGTGTCAGCTTCCCAAAAATAAAAAAGTAAGAAATTTGTAACCTAACCTCACCAACCTAACCTAACAAGATTCAGAGTTTTATAGTGCAATGATTTGGCTATGCACCATCGGGAGTCGAACCCCGTCTCCCAATACTGCATAGTGCAAACCTAACCTACAAACTGTCTTTGAATATAGAGTATAGTAACTTAACCTACTCTAATTGGCGAGTAATAGTAACCTAACCGAATCTGGTATGGGGAGTAATAGAGTAGTGTGACCTAACCTAATGTGGGGAGTAATACAGTTTGTAACCTAACCTAATCTAGCCTAAACTGAAAAATAAATGAATAAAAATAAAAGTAACCTAACCTAACCTAATATGAGGGAGTAATCGAGTATAATAACTAACCTAACTCGTATGCATCATCTTTTCACGCTGCGCCAAGAGTAACCTAACTTAAACTAACCTAACTTGAAACCCCGACCCAGAAGTTACCCTCCTACCAACTAACATAATTATGGGCGCAGCCTAAATGCACATACACACACACACACACACACACACACACACACATATATATATATATATATATATATACAGGGCCGGATCTAGAAGTTGCGAGGCCCTAGGCCTATATATATGAAAATATGGACTTAATTATCGGTACTATACCAGCAATATTAGAATCCCGCATAGACAGAACTATCCCAGCACTTAAAAATTAAACCAAACCAACATAATCACGCATGGAAATTGTATAAGAAATATAAATAAACCATACAAATAAGTATAAATTATATTATGAATCAAGATTTGTATCGAAAATATAAGACAATGATTTCTAAGATTTATATAATATTATAGGTAATGACTTTCCATAGTATACAAACGTTTTTCATATGTGATGTATAAGAGATGCTGACATTTCATTTTTTTAATAGTGAGCGATCGACTTATCAGGCTAAATATTAATGCTTTAATATTTGGTTCAGATGCTCCTTGAATATTACAGCAATGCTTTTCTACTTTTCTTCGAGCTAAACTCTTCAATTAATTGAGAATAATCTAATGAATTTGTTATATCGTTTTCTATTGATAACATAGCTAATGATTGCAATCTCGCTTGAGACATGGTGGAACGCAAATATGTTTTAATAAGTTTGAGACGCGAGAAACTTCTTTCAGCCGAAGCAACAGTAACTGGGATGGTTAATACTATTCGAAGTGCAACATAAACATTAGGATAAATCTCACTTAGTTGTTTTTGCACTATATAAACAAGGGCATTTCCGAGATCTGTTTTCTCAGGTATAAACCTGCAAAGTACTGTACTTTAAGTTCTTCATAGAGTTCTAAATCATTAATATCACTTGAACAGAACGCGCAAAACGGCTTGAGCGAAGCCCCCTTTGGCGCGAGGCCATAGGCGATCGCCTAGTTCGCCTATAGCTAAATCCGGGCCTGTATATATATATATATATATATATATATATTATATATGCACACACACACACACACACATACACACACACACACACACACACACGAGAGTAATTGTAATTCAGTAAGTATCCGCACTTTTTATTTTCACAATTTTATTTTCACATTTGATAGATTATAAAAACATCACTTCTCAACATAGTCTCCCTATTTCTCAATACACTTAGTCCAGCGATCTACAAGCTTCCTAATGCCATCACAAAAGAATGTTTTTGGCGGTGTGCGTAGCCAGTCATGCACCGCCTCCTTCAGGTCATCATCGCCTTGGAATCGCTGACCTCTCAAAGCGTCTTTTAGTGGTCCAAACAGGTAAAAGTGCGTAAGTCGTAATTCTCGATTCCCGGGTGGTTACCTCATTTTTCATTTGTTCGTTCTCCCTCCTCATCTTGTGCGGAACGTTCTTCTACACAAGCGTCGTTCTTTACATTAATTATACTGTGTGTTGTTTGCAGTTAAAATGTATATGTGTGCGGCATGCGAGGGGTGCCCCCTCAGGGCATTGGTTTCTGCTCGTATGTAGGAGAATTACGACTTCTGATTAATCGAGGCCCATGGTGTAGTGGATAGCATATCTGACCGGCAATCGGAAGATCCAGGGCTCGATTCCCGGGTGGCTACCTCATTTTTCATTTGTTCGTTCTACCTCCTCATCTTGTGCGGAACGTTCTTCTACACAAGCGTCGTTCTTTACATACATATATATATTATATATATATATATATATATATATATATATATATATATTAGGGTGGGGTGAAAAATTTTCCAACTATTGCTTCACTGGTAATAAGGTGGATTGAAGGGTGATAAAAAAGAATATGATTAAAAAAATTTCAATTCATCCTTAGTACACCATTTTTCCCCCAAAAAATGGCCGCCAGCCAGTCATTATACGCTTCATAACGCGAAAGGAATTCTTTTTACAGAAAAGTTTGCTGAAGCAAAAATTGTTTGTTTCACATTTTCTACCTCATATAAATGTTTCAGATGTTTAATGAAAATTTTTATTTTTCAGGTTTTTGTTGGATTTGGAATTGGTAATTTCTGATAAATAATTAGTAACAAATATGGCTTCTGCTTCAAACATTAGAGCTACAAGGAGTCAATCAAAACCACATTTTATATTTGGAACCGCACAAAAGCTTCCTCTTACAACATTGCCAACAAATAAACAGGTGAGCCAATACCATGTTCTTTTAAAAGAAGCCACTTCAGTGATTTCACATAACTCTGATATTTTCAAAAAAATTATTGAAGATATACTCTGTATTTGGAGAAAAGCTTCAATTCCTGCAGTAGCTGACAAATCAGTTTATATCAAATTAAGCGGTTCATCGGCAAAGCAAACGATCTTAGTAGATCAAAAAGTAGTGTCAAAATGAAAGAAAATTTTAATAACACCTTGGAAGAATTATTCGATATCAGTGCCTGTAAATGCCATTTTATCTCCCATCAAAACTTTGGCTGTCCTGAGAGCTGCGAAGATGTTCACATAAAATGCACCTGTCGATGAGAACTGAAGGTACCAAAAAGAGCTTCTGTTTTTACAGGATCAGCGATCGACGCGTACAATGAAAATAGAGGGCGTTGATAAAGTCATCACAAAAAGAATTCAAAAAATGCAGTCTAGAAAATTGCAGACAGAAGAAGGAATGGTTAAAAGAAGAAGAGAAATGAAGGACTCATATTTTAACCGAAATAGAGTGTTTTTTCAGATGTAGAGAGTACTTCCACACAATATGAATTAGACCCACATCAGAGTGAATCAAACTATGAGTCAGTTGCATACAAGGTCAGATGAGACTTCCATTGCCTACTGTAGCGATGGAAGCCGATAAATTTGGAATTTCAGATCGAGCAGCAGCTGCTTTGGCTTCAGCTGCTTTAGTTGATTATGGAGCAATCACTAAAGATAGTACGCTTTTGATTGACAAGAACAAAATCCGACGGGAAAGAGAGAAAATGAGAAAAAGTTTGGTGATGGCGAGTAAAGCTAATCCTGCTGTCATATCTGCTATATTTTTTGACGGAAGAAAGGACAAGACTTTGGTGAAGGTGAAGAAAGGAAACAAATGGTACGGAGACTCCATTAGAGAGGAACACTATGTTTTGGTGTCTGAGCCAGGAAATGAATATTTAACCCATGTAGTTCCTTCTTCTGGTAAAGCTCAAGATATAGCTGATAGTTTGTTCTCCAGGTGAGCTATTAATGGGAGCATTCGTCTCATAGGATGTGACAGTACAAATACCAACACAGGTGCCAAGGGTGGGATCATCCACCTCATAGAAGAAAAACTAAAGAAACCGTTACAATGGAGCATTTGTATGCTGCATACAAATGAACTTCCCCTTCGACACTTATTTGAACATTTTGATGGTAAAACAAAAGGTCCAACATGTTTCACTGGAAAATCGGAGTAGCACTGAAAGAATGTGAAAAAATGCCTGCAGTCAATTTCAAACCAATTAGAGAGAGGCATTGATTTAACACACATATCAGAAGAGGTTATCGATGATATTAGCCAAGATCAACAGTATTTGTACAAAATTATTGTGGCTATAAGAAGTGGGAATGTCCCAAAAGATTTGGAAAATACAAAACCCGGACCACTGAACCATTCTCGATGGCTGACATTAGCAAATCGTGTCTGCCGCCTATACATTGCAGAGAAAACTCCTTCATTGGCTCTTTATTCAATAATTTTCTTCATTGTTAGAAATTATGGACCAAGCTGGTTCGATATCAAGAGTAGACGATATATATGGAATGGACCACATCACATATTTGGAGCAATTAAAAGATTTCATCTTCTTCCAAAGGATGTTCAGAATGTAGTGAAGCCTTACATTGCTAGAAACGCATATTTTGCTCATTGCGAAAATGTTCTGATAACAATGTTATCAGATACATCAGAACAAAAACGAAACAGAGCAGTTGATTTCATATGAAAATAAAAACCCACTCTAATAGACAGAGTTTATTTCCACAACAGTTTCGACGCCCACTGGCATCCTCCTCGGGTGGATACAGAAACACGAATGAACCAAAACAAGAGGGAAAAACAGTCCAGGGACCGACCGTTAAGAAATTCGCACCTACAGTAGGTTAGATCCCATTCTCCCGACACCGGAAGGGCCTTTTCATTAAGTACATTCACGCAAATTTAAAACTATCTTCCTGTTCTAAACATACAGATTCTATTATTTTTTTATTTTTTTACATAATTATTACATTTATTATTAAATTTATTACATTTAATATTGCATAATTATTTATTACAGAAATTATAAATTTATTATTACATTGGTTATTACATTGTTGTTTATTATACAGAACTTATAAACCGAAAAACGAATGAAAAAGGCGATTAGGAAACAATCCAGAGACCATTGAGAAATTCGCACCTAGGTTAGATACCGTTCTCCCGACACCGGAAGGGCATTTTATTACAGGGTCCGCTTATAAGTACATTCCCACAAATTAAAACCATCTTCTTGTTCTATATACATACAGATTCTAATATTTTGACATAATTACTGCATTTATTATTGCATTTACATTTTTTTTATAACATTTTTATTATTACCTTTACCCTAATTATTAAATTTATAATATTACCTTTATTATTACATCTGTTGCATTTATATTTATTTCCACATTTATTACTTCCATTATTACATTTACTAAAAGCGAGTAAGGAGACAATCCAATCCAGAGACATTTAAGAAATTCACACTTAGGTTCGAACACGTTCCCACGACTCCGTAAGGGATTTTTTGACCAAGAATCTCATTAAAGGGTCTAACTTATAAGTACCTTCGCACAAATTAAAATTATCTACTTTTTCTATACACACAGATTCTATTATTTTTCTTTTGACATAATTATTACATTTATAAAGTATCTTACTTTATTCCCAATCTATAGCATGATTATTTTGGCTGGCGTGATAAAAAAATGGCATTATTAGTATTACAACTTCTGAAGGCATATTTGTGTTCTTTAATACGGGTTTCTTTCTGCCGAATTCAACAAAACCATCAGGAACTTATTAAAAGATGTCCCGGCGATTGATCCTAAAAGATTTCTACAGATTAACCCCAAACTCCCCCACATTTACGGCCTACCCAAAACCCATAAGATTAATATACCACTCCGTCCCATTATTTCACACAGGGGTTCCTTTAGTTACAGGTTATCTAAATTTCTTGCAGATAAATTATCCCCATTAGTTGGTAAATTTTCAGGCTCGCACATCACTAATTCCTGTGACTTTATTAACAAAGTTATGTCCTTAGATTTAAAACGGGGAAGAATGATCAGTTTTGACGTTGAGTCCTTGTTTACGAAAGTTTCATTGATGATGTACTTAGTTTTTTAGATAGAAAATTGCCAACATGTAACGTAGAACTAGGCATGCCCACATCTGTATTTTTAGAACTGATAAAACTCTGTGTCACCAATAATGCCTTCTCCTTCGGTGAAGAATTTTATTTGCAACGTTTTGGTATGGGAATGGGGTCCCCTTTATTCCCAAAACTGAGTACATTATACATGGAATATTATGAGTCGGAATTGTTGCAAACAATATGTCCCAGGAATCTAATTTGGTTTCGTTATGTAGATGATATTTTCTCATTTTGGCCTGACCACTGGAACAACTTTGACACTTTCTTTCAGTCATTAAATAATCTTGTTCCCTCTATTAAATTTAAATATGAATAGGAGAACGAAAGCGGAAAGCCCAATTTCACGGTCTATAGAAAACCTACTCATTGTAATTCGTACATTCATTATTTTTCATATCATGATGAAGGGGTTAAAAACTCAATTATTTCTTCCATGTTTCTAAGAGCACTCAGGATTTGTAGCCCACATTTGCTGGACCCGGAAAATTCAAAGATTTGGAACATTTTTAAGGATTTAAAATATCCCGAGTGGTTTATCAGAAAGGCGTATTTTAAAGCCAGAAAATCTTTTTATGCCCCTCGGGAACCTTCAGTTAACCAAAAACAATATGTGAGTTTGCCTTACATTGCCGACTTAGAAAGAGTAAAACCGTTGACGAAAGATTTTAAGTTTGCTTTGGCGTTCAAATATTCGTCTACCGTGAAAAGTAAATTGGTTAAGAATAACGTCGCAAAAGAGGAACAAGCCTGTGTCTACAGTATTCCCTGTAAAAGTTGTGATTTAGTATACGTGGGAGAAACTGGAAGAAATATTGAAACCCGTATTAAAGAACACAAATATGCCTTCAGAAGTTGTAATACTAATAATGCCATTTTTTATCACGCCAGCCAAAATAATCATGCTATAGATTGGGAATCAAGTAAGGTACTTTATAAATGTAATAATTATGTCAAAAGAAAATAATAGAATCTGTGTGTATAGAAAAAGTAGATAATTTTAATTTGTGCGAAGGTACTTATAAGTTAGACCCTTTAATGAGATTCTTGGTCAAAAATCCCTTACGGAGTCGTGGGAACGTGTTCGAACCTAAGTGTGAATTTCTTAAATGTCTCTGGATTGGATTGTCTCCTTACTCGCTTTTAGTAAATGTAATAATGGAAGTAATAAATGTGGAAATAAATATAAATGCAACAGATGTAATAATAAAGGTAATATTATAAATTTAATAATTAGGGTAAAGGTAATAATAATAAATGTTATAAAAAAAATGTAAATGCAATAATAAATGCAGTAATTATGTCAAAATATTAGAATCTGTATGTATAGAACAAGAAGATATTTTTAATTTGTGGGAATGTACTTATAAGCGGACCCTGTAATAAAATGCCCTTCCGGTGTCGGGAGAATGGTATCTAACCTAGGTGCGAATTTCTCAATGGTCTCTGGATTGTTTCCTAATCGCCTTTTTCATTCGTTTTTCGGTTTATAAGTTCTGTATAATAAACAACAATGTAATAACCAATGTAATAATAAATTTATAATTTCTGTAATAAATAATTATGCAATATTAAATGTAATAAATTTAATAATAAATGTAATAATTATGTAAAAAAAAAAAATAATAGAATCTGTATGTTTAGAACAGGAAGATAGTTTTAAATTTGCGCGAATGTACTTAATGAAAATGCCCTTCCGGTGTCGGGAGAATGGGATCTAACCTAGGTGCGAATTTCTTAACGGTCGGTCCCTGGACTGTTTTTCCCTCTTGTTTTGGTTCATTCGTGTTTCTGTATCCACCCGAGGAGGATGCCAGTGGGCGTCGAAACTGTCGTGGAAATAAACTCTGTCTATTAGGGTGGGTTTTTATTTTCATATTTTGACCTTCACGTAGAAAAAAGTGAAGTTTTTTGCAATTGATTTCATCATGAACATTAGAACAAAGACGGAAAATGTGTCCAAAATCAGAGAATTTAAGGTTCCTGAGATAAATTTCAACGCAAACGCATGGGATGATATTATTTACTGGTCAAAAGAAATGCTGACTGAACCTCCCCTCACTATGGCGCTCACAAATATTGAACTCAATGCACTTAGTGTTAAAAAAACTGTGCCTACCCAATTATCCACTTCATTCACAAAGTGTCGAGAGGGCAATAAAACTTGTCACCGATGCGGCCTCATCTGTATATTCCCAAGAATCCCGTGATGGATTTAGAAGAGCAAGAATTAGGTCTCGTTCATTGCTGCCATGTATGGAAACCAAGAAAGAAATGACTTCACTTTTTGACAATTAGCTTTTAATTAGAGACTGAAATAATTCACCAAAATTTCATAAAAGCAAACACTTCACGATTTTTGAAAAGGGATCTTTTTGGAAGTGTATTGATTACACTGCCCAACACCAATTTTGCTGATTTAATTCTAACACCTGTTTTTAGGTAACTTTGGTGTGCTGATTTAAAAAATCACCTTAGTTTTTGCTTATCACGTCAGGTTTTCGAGCAATCAAATACAGATATTTTGGAGATATCGCATTTTGGCAGGGTTATGCTCAATTTTTTTTCTTTTCAAAAAATAAGTTTTTACATACTCAGATTCAGCATGGAAAAGTAAGCAATTGTGCAGGGAGTGAACTTTAATATACAATGGTAATATTGACACATAGTGATTAAAAGTGTTTAAATAAGCAAAAATGAATCCATATTAAAGCAAGCACGGGACCAGTTTTCTTAACATTGTCTTTTTCTTGTTTTCTTACTTTTCAGTGCTGATAAATTTTCTCTTATAGGACTTCCTAGAATGAGAGATGTCAAGACAATCTCTTTGCAGGCTCCAGCAGTAGTCAGCCATCATATGGGTATCCCATCTTCCTTGGTATCGTTCTTCCATCACTTTGATATCTTAGTGGAACCTTTCACCTTGCTCTTCACTAACATCACCAAGATTTTCTGGAAATTTATCCAGATGACTGTTGAGATAGTGAACTTTAATGCTCATGTTGCAACCCAACTGCTGAAAGTTTACAAGTAAATTCTTTACAAGATCTTTATAATTTTCAGGCTTTTTGTTTCCTAGGAAGTTCTTAACTACTGCCACAAAAGCATTCCAAGCTCTTGCCTCCGTTTCGGTCATTGAGTTACTGAACTGCGGATCTTTCATCAGTTTTCTTATCCACAGATAAAATTTTAACAGCAAAACAGCTGTTAACAGGTCTCAAAAATCATCAATTTTGATAAGCGCCCTTCATGGATCACCCAAAATAGGCATATTGCATTGCACGAAAACCTGATGTGATGGACAAAATCTAAGGTGATTTTTTAAATCAGCACATCAATATTATCCAGAAACAGGTCTTACAATTAAATCAGCAGCAAAAAACATTTTTTTTGTTGGGCAGTGTTATATGTTTCTGCAATTGTGGTAATAAAATGTCAATAATTTCTCTCATTGATTAGTGTTGTTGTAGATTATAGTTTGAATATTCAAAATTATATAAGGTTATTAACTAATATCAAAGTAATATACTTCACTCATCAAAAAAAATTTCATTTATTTAGAAAAAAGTGATTTATTTGTGATATCATTTACCGAGATAAATTTTGATAAAATTTAAAATTGAGAAAATAATTTATAAAAGGGCACTTTCTAATGTAGTTTTTTATTTTGAATCATTTTTATTCTATAGTCTTTTAATTGGATGCATATGTTTCAAGTTATAAGCATTTATATGTTTGACTAGCGGCCATTTTGTTTTTCTCAAAAATGCGCTAATAGGGCAAAATTGATTTTTCTTTTATATCACTTTATGTCATCTATAGAACCCAATACAGCAAATTATAGGTGAAGAAAATAAATATTCCACAAAGAATTGCGTTTCACCCCACCCTAATATACAGGGTGTTTCAGGAGGAAACTTCGGAAGGTGATAGTATCGATCATTGTGAGAAAAAAAGTTCATATGAACATGTGTCTAATTCTGAATGGTTACGGAGATTAGAGCTGTTTGAATCTGATGCGCGCGCAGCTCTTCCTCCTCCTTCCCTCCCTTATAACCTTGAACCATGTAAGCTGTAATGTAAGCATGTAGCATAAGCCAATCGATAGTTGACTGTTGTGAGTGACATTGTTTGGTGTTTGAAGCAGTGTTAAGAATGCCACACACCTTCACACATGCCGAATATGCAGATATGGTGTAATTGGTGTATGTCTACGGTTTTTGCGATGGAAGTGCAACAGCTGCTGTTGCAGAATACCGTCGACGGTTTCCGAACCGCAGAATTCCGGATCGAAGAGTGTTTACCAGGGTTTTCAACACATTGCGTGAGATTGGTACACTTCCCAGCGCTCATGTTTCATCTGAATGTGAAGGTCAACAAGATGTGGATAAAGTGGAAAACATTCTTCAGTTGGTAGAGCGTAGTCCTACTACTAGCTCACGAAGAATTTCTACATGTCTCGGTGTACCACACGCAAGAGTATGGCAAACATTACGTGAGGAAGGCTTGCATCCATATCATGTACAGCGTGTACAACACCTTCAACCAGGAGACGCTGCCATGCGACTGGAATTTTGTCATTGGGTAAATGCTAATCGCCGATTGCTTCGATTAATACTGTTCACCGATGAAGCTACTTTCACCCGTGACGGTATCAACAACACTCGTAACTCTCATCGGTGGTCAGACGAAAATCCAAATGCCACTGTGGAAACAAATTTTCAACATCGCTTCTCTGCCAATGTGTGGTGCGGTATCATCGATGATCAGCTGATTGGCCCTGTTACTTTAGAGAATCGTTTTACAGGACAAAGTTACCTAGAATTTCTGCAAAATTAATTGCCAGGACTATTGGAGGATGTTCCTTTGGCTACACGCGCTGGTATGTACTTTCAGCATGAGGGAGCTCCTCCACATTCTACCCGTCTGGTGATGCAATACCTAAATCAAACTTTCCCTGGTCGAGGGATCGGCCGCGGTGGTCCCATTCAATGGCCACCAAGGTCTCCAGACCTCTCTCCGTTAGATTATTGTTTGTGGGGGTGGATGAAAAGTCAAGTTTACAAAAGAAAGGTGGATACACGAGACGAATTGCTCGCGCGCATTTTGGATGCTGCTGCCTGCATAAAGGAACGTCAAGATCAACTCAGACGAACAACACGCGAGCTTCGCACACGAGTTGCAAAGTGCATTGAGGTTGACGGTGGGATTTTCGAAAACGTATTGTAAACTGTAACAAATTTGTCATTTCTGTATCTGATACCATTCAAAATGCCAATGTTCAAACATTAAATGTTAGAAACAGTAATTGGTTTCTCTTTCTTGATTACCATTAACAATGCTTTTGTATTTTTTGTATTTGTAGATTCAAACAGCTCTATCTCCGTAACCATTCAGAATTAGACACATGTTCATCTGAACTTTTTTTCTCACAATGACCGATACTATCACCTGCCGAAGTATTGACCTTTCCTCCTGAAACACCCTGTATATATATATATCCCCGCAAGGGGGTTCTAAGCTCGTGCTCTTGAGTGCTCTTTGTGCTCGTTTGTACGTGCTTGTTCCTGGAGGTTTTACGTGCGCCCTCCCGGCCCTAGCATTCAAGGATGATGGTGCTCGACCCTGCAGTCCTTGTCATCCTTGGTCTTTTTCCACTTCGATTGTCCCCTCCACCCTTTCTTTTTCCTCTGTCTTTCCTCTCACTTTTTCTTTGTTTTTCCGCCGAGATATGCCCTTTTAAATAGAGGCGAATCGGTTCTTCCAAAACTTAATATATATATATATATATATCGTAAAGAACTACGCTTGTATAGGAGAATATTCCGCGCAAGATGAGGAGGGAGAACGAAACAAATGAAAAAATGAGGTAACCACCCGGGAATCGAACCCGGGATCTTCCGATTGCCGGTCAGATATGATAACCATTACACAATGGGCCTCACTAGATCAAATGCCGTAATTCTCCTACATACGCGCAGAAACCAATGCCCCAAGGGGGCACCTCCCGCATGCCGTACATTATATACATTTTAACTGCAAACACGCAGTATAATTAACGTAAAGAACGACGCTTGTATAGGAGAATATTCCGCGCAAGATGAGGAGGGAGAGCGAAACAAATGAAAAAATGAGGTAACCACCCGGGAATCGAACCCGGGATCTTCCGATTGCCGGTCAGATGTAATGGTTATCATATCTGACCGGCAATCGTTCTCCCTCCTCATCTTGCGCGGAATATTCTCCTATACAAGCGTCGTTCTTTACGTTAATTATACTGCGTGTTTGCAGTTAAAATGTATATATATATATATATATATATATATATATATATATATATATCGTAAAGAACGACGCTTGTATTGGAGAATATTCCGCGCAAGATGAGAACGATCAAATGAAAAAATGAGGTAACCACCGGGAATCGAACCCGGATCTTCCGATTGCCGGTCAGATATGATAACCATTACACCATGGGCCCCACTCGAACAAATGCCGTAATTCCTCTACATACGCGCAGAAACCAATGCCCCAAGGGGGCACCTCCCGCATGCCGTATCTATATATACATTTCAACTGCAAAGAACACGCAGTATAAATAACGTGTTCTTTGCAGTTGAAATGTATATATAGATACGGCATGCGGGAGGTGCCCCCTTGGGGCATTGGTTTCTGCGCCTTTGTAGAGGAATTACGGCATTTGTTCGAGCGAAGCCCGTGGTGTAATGGTTATCATATCTGACCGGCAATCGGAAGATCCCGGGTTCGATTCCCGGGTGGTTACCTAATTTTTTCATTTGTTCGTTCTCTCTTCTCATCTTGGGTATATATATATATACGGTGAACCAAAAGTAGGTGGACAGTAGGTTGAATAGGGTTTGTGTTATATTATATTATAACTATGGTGTTCATTATAACTATGGTGCTTGTGTTATATTATATTAAATATTATAACTAAATTTATTTAAATTTTATTTTGTATTATAGTATACAAAAAAATTAATATAATTGTATATGAATTCTCAAAATAAACGTTATCATTTACTGTCCACCTACTTTTGGTTCGCCCGTTATATATATATATATTATATATATATATATATATACACACACACACACACAGTGGCGCTCATAAGTATTCGTACAGAGAAATATTTCAGTATATTCGCCCTTTTCTTTTGTACCATGCATAGTATAGTTATGAAAACTTTATCGTTCATTTGGAAAAATTTGACAAATAAAAAAATTAGTTCAACTTCAACATATAATGTAAAACGTCAAAGAATTTAAGGAAAATAAAAAAAGTTAAATTGAAAAGTTTTCGTGCATTTTCTTACAAAATTATTTAATACTTTGTGTGTCCACTTTAGTTTGAATGACTTCAATGATTCGTTTTGGATATAGTTTTACGAGGTTTCGACTTCTCTCCGTAGAAATTTTAGTCCATTTTTCTAAAGAAAATTGTTCCAATTCATTCATATTCGAAGGGTTTCTTTTGCGGACACCTTTCCTCAAGTCAAACCATGAATTTTCGATTAAACTGAGATGTGGCCTTTGACTAGGTAACTCGAGAAACTTGAATTTTTTTGGTGAAGCCATTTCATAGTGCTCTTATACGTTTTGGATTATTCTCTCAAGACCTTTTTCAATTAATAAGAATTTTCTATATTTGTAACTGGGTAACTAGGCCCTACGTTTGCACTATCTACAAATTTAGAAACTTTGTTACCTACTCCCCTTTCTAATTCATTAGATACACAATAAAAAGTAATGGCCCTAACACTGACCCTGTGGTGCCCCAATGAGGTAATGAAGAAGTAGTTTGAAAGCTGAAATAAACTTACTGTAATGTACGTATAAATGATCTGACAAGTAGTACAAAGATAGTGAAGTTTAAGTTAAATAGAAATTCAGAAGAAATTAAACAGAGGTACAAAGAATTGGCTGGTAATTTTATAAAATAGGCAAAATATTGAAGTTTAGAAGTAGGATTTTAGCCTTAAATGATAAAATTATGAAGCTTTACACCAAACTAGTTGAGTTCACACGTTTGTGAGATAATTTTAATAAAAAAGATTTTCTCACTTCCCCACTACCTCACTACCTCCATCCCCTCACACTTTTTACACCTTTGCTACTGACGTAATAGAAGGTAAAAACATTTGAAGTTATTTCAAAGAGAGAGAGAGAGAGAGAGAGAGAGAGAGAGAGAGAGAGAGAGAGAGAGAACTCAAGTACGGCATGTGACCATATTATTAATTGAATGAATGATGCGTGTAAATTTTTATTACGTGATTTCCTCCAATTTGTGCTATCAGTTAATTTAATAATCCAAATTGTGGAGGGCTTAAACGTTAATTACGTTAAATTAAAATTTAATTTATCATAGTGAGGGCATTCATTTCTCCTTAATTCGGGACCATGACTGAACAAGCATATAAATGAAAACCTGTACAAATCTTACATTTAATAAACTATGTTTTTCATTAATAAATTATGTGTAACACGAATTAATTTCACCCAATCATTTTTTATTTGACTGAATAAATCGTAAGATTTAAATTTGATTGAATAATCGTAGAATCTTAGATTTAAGATGGTCGCGTTCAATTTAAGTCCGTTTGGAGTTAAGTTAGATTAGGAATAAACTTAAGTCACTCGAAGAACGAGTTCGATATTGGAATGAAGTGAAATTTTTTACCAGCATAATAAAATGAGACCTTAATTAATTACATAATCTTCAAATGAGATTTTTCCCATGGACTTTTTAAAAATTAACAATTAATATAATTCTATTTTAATTGTTGTTGAAAAGATAATTCAGTTAAATTAAACACCATACCGAAATTAACTTTTACCATGAGGATTTAATCTGTAAATAATTTCAGGTTAATTAAACATAAAATTAACCTGAGAGAGAGAGAGAGAGAGAGAGAGAGAGAGAGAGAGAGAGAGTTTTGCCCAGTCCACCCCTAACTGATTCGTATTATATGAGATTATATGCTCTTTGTACAGACGTCTGTAACATCTGCCTCCGTCACTAAAACTCGTGCCGCAACGTCTGAAAGCTCGTAGATCTGGTTGTTCCTATTTTTTATTAATTATTATTAATTAATCTCGGCTCTTTGGGTTGGAAAACACTTTAACCTTAAGGAAATTAATCTTTATATGCGAATATAAATTAGGTAAATACGCTTCATATTTAGTTTTTGCAAATTATATCTTGTGTCATTTCATGATGATGATGATGCTTTGGAGTTGTTTAACTTCCTTTAACAGCAACGGTCGTGTGATGGGGGAACCTACAACTTTACATGGGATCCGAATAATTGGTTACTCATCATTTGGACGCGGAGAACGGTCGTCCATCCAACTACTACCCGGACTCAATGTCGCTTAACTTCGCTGATCGATGGGAAGCGATGTGACGTAGCCCTCGTTCTGGGACATTTCGATATATTTTTAGAATAGAAATTCGTATACAGTTATATATAAATAAATAATTATAATTAATAGGAATCTGAGACTGGTATAAAATTCCTGTGTAGCAATTCTCTTATTTAAAATCACTGATTGAAAACAAGAACAACTTCAGGGATTACTTAAAAAATGATCTAACTCAGAAAATGAGAATTTGAGAAAATCAATTATTATAATTATATTTATTGTTTTCAATCCAAGTTTTTACAAAGTGATTTCTTTTTGTTTTACGATTTTGAGTCAAAATCCTAAGATAAAACTAATACCTGTTCAAAATCTCATTTTCTGAGTTAGATCACTGTTGGCAATCCCTCTTACTATTCCTTACGCGAAAGTCTTATAAGCGATTAATTAGTTATAAGAAATAAATTACATCAATCCTAGTATGAATGTCAGCCCTCTAAATAATAGGTAATGAAGTGTTTAAGCTTGCATCTGAGGAGTCTTTACAATTACATTACTGAAAAATGACCAGAATTTACTCTTGAATCTAGATCGAGTTCATCTCCTTACGTGTTATTTTATTTTATAGGCATAATAACATATTTGTAATTTCCTATTCCCTGGTAAGGCACATTTTATTACTGTGAAATCCTACAATGTTATCCTACACGATACGGGTCTGAGCTAAGGAGAAAACCGAAAATACAGTATAAAAGAGGTTCTAACCATTTGGAGTGGAACATTTATTTTTGTTCACCAAACCCTCGCAAATTAATCCTGATTTATTGTTCAGGTCTACGAGCTTTCAAACGTTGCGGCACGAGTTTTAGTGACGGAGGCAGATGTTACAGACGTCAATACAAAGAGCATATAAGCTCATATAATACGAATCAGTTTAGGAATGGACTGGGCAAAACTCTCTCTCTCTCTCTCTCTCTCTCTCTCTCTGTAAATATATATATATATATATATATATATATATATATATATATATATATATATATGCATCACCTTCTGTTGTACTTTGTCCATAATCCAGTGCAATTACTTGAACGCTTGCTTGGAAGAATAATAACAAACTGAGGAGACATTTCAAAACCATT
This sequence comes from Bathynomus jamesi, assembly GCA_023014485.1. Classification (NCBI taxonomy): domain Eukaryota; kingdom Metazoa; phylum Arthropoda; class Malacostraca; order Isopoda; family Cirolanidae; genus Bathynomus; species Bathynomus jamesi. The sequence continues at coordinate 93,995 of JAJOZX010007176.1, forward strand.
TTCCTTCCGCTTGTATCATGTTTTTTAATGGATTGTGCGTGTCCCTCGCGGCAGTTTCATCTTTTTTGGCCTAATTCGTCCGTCTCTCCGCTGTTTCTGTTTTTAACGTCTGAAACAGGAGTGCCAATGTAAACACAGCACTTAAGGGAGGGGTGAAACACTCTCTGGACTGCTTTCTTGAAAAGCAGAATTCAGTTTATGTAAATGAGGTTTCATTTGCATGAACACTGGGAAAACGCTTCACAGGTAAATATAGTCTTTTCATATACTCTCTTATTCCATAAGCAGTTAATTAGTGTAATGGTGCATGACTTTAGATATTAGATTGCGTATAAACTTGACCCTCTAGCCTTAAAGCAATTTGCCTTTTACTAATATACAAGGAGTCCGGTGTTCAGCCTTAATTATACAAACTCCCCATGGTGGAATTAAAAAGGGCAATATCTTGAAATTATATTCACAAGATGTACGTGGAAGCAATTTCTATATATTAATCGTAAAGGCAGCTTCTCTTTGACAAAGGAAGTTCAACCGATTTTTGCTGAACTGAAGCAAACGTTTTTTTCAAGTTGTTTTCCAAACCACAAATTGGATTTGCTTTTAAAAATAACTTCAGCAAATTAAGCTGGTCTCAAACATGGGTCAAACTTGGCTTCAGTTCAAACGTATGTAAATATTGTGAGGCAAATGAAGATCAAATGAGAAATAATATTATTTAGCTTTATAATGGAAATTAGGAAACTGAATAAAGATCTCGTCTCAGTTGGACGAAGGACGTAAAATTGAATAACCAGTCAACTAGTTGAATAATAAAGATTTTTTGTTATAAATGATAAACCAAATTTGAGTCCATTTGTAATGTGGTTGAAATTATTGTGAAATTGGATTAACTTGTTCTCCTTAATGTGTAGAGCCAATGACTCATTCATAGTGAAGGCTATATAGAAAATTAAGCCATTTTGTGACTCATGTAAGTGTCCCAGAAAAAGTTTCCTATTTCACGTCTAAATTTATTTTTTAGTAAACAAATTAATTTTATCACGATACCTCATCCAAAATTTTCCTGGATTTGTTTTCTGTTCGGTATTATCAGACAGATTTATAAATCGAAACTTTTATTTTGTTTAAATTAACCTATTTCACAATGCCTAAAATTCTATATTCTAATCTGATAACTTCTCCATTTTTATACAATTAACCTTTATTAAAATATATTGAAGATAAAAAAGTAATGTTTCATTCTGTTCGTACAAGCGTAGATACGCAGTCAACAAAGCGCATTTTGATTGAAATGTATGATTCATACCTTTTATTCATTCTCTTTTTAAATTTAAATGGCATTTAATATTGCAAAGAAAACTCTTCGTGGCAGTATTACGTATGTAGGTTGAAGGTTTTCTGATTTATCGCTCATATATAGGCTCGGACGCTAAAATTAGCAATACAGGTGCACTGTGTTTATAAGACTTTATTGACATTAAAATGATTGCACGAGTATGTGCTGAAAATTTTTTAAATCTCTCTCTCTCTCTCTCTCTCTCTCTCTCTCTCTCTCTCTCTCTCTATATATATATATATATATATATATATATATATATATATACAGTATATATACACACACACACACACACACATACACGAACATATCAAGTAGTAATTGAGGTTTGTAATTTTGTACATTAAAAATAAGGAAGGTCTCTATACCGACAGTGGGCGGATCCATTTCGTAAAAGAAGCTGCTATTCTGATTTTTATGTCTGCACATAATTTTTATATTGAAGTTAACTGCCGTTATAATACACATTTGGTATTTATTCAGAACATATACTTATACTCACTATAATGACAGCGTCAAAGTTAAATTAAATGTGAGGAAGATATAAACTACACTTGAAGTAATTCTGATTGCGTATAAATTCCTTCTATTTACGATGAGTTGACTGACACAAGACCTAAACCTCACGAGGCATCTGAGGATTGAAATTAATAGCTTACATTGTTATGTATTTCCTGCTAAAGACAATTCTAACTGATGAAACTGTGGGCATTTGTTTAGCCTTTATGGAATGCAGAAACAAAGGACGTTAAGCGTTTATTATTATTTGGTTTACTGGGTAAAGAAGGGAGATAGAAGAGGCGAAGATCTCTTTTCATCGGAAATGAAAGATGACAAAGACCTCATGATAAAATGTGGTGCGAAAGTATTCAAATGCAAAATTCGTTATAGGCTCATTGGCACTTATTCCTCCCCCCCCACCGCAATTTCTTTTTTCCCGGTTAGGTCAACTGTACGCCCTTGACAATTGGTTAGGTTAAGTCAGGATATTTTCGTTAAAATATTCCACTTATTCCTTTTCTATTTTAACGAAAATATCATGACTTAGCCTAACCAATTGTCAAGGGCGTACACTTGACCTAACCGGGAAAAAAGAAATTGTGGGGTGAAAAGGAATAAGTGCCGGCTCATTTAATGCTTCGGTCCATACTCAGGTTTTAATTTTAGTGATGATTTAGTCGTTCGTGTGACGAAATGATGAAAACTTACTGGAAGAAGTGAAGCAATTTCAGGTTCTTTTGCATTATCCTCCCAACACTAATTTTTTTATATAATGTTGGTTTGGTTTTGGTTATGGTACTTTATTTTCCTTCCATTATAAAAAAATTAGTGTTGGGATTAGGTTAGGTTAGGTTAGGTTTGGTTAGGTTAGGTTAGGTTAAAACAGCCCGCCGCAAGTGTTTTGCTAACGTACTTTATTTCCTTCCATTATAAAAAAATTAGTGTTGGGAGGATAATGCAAAAGTACCCAATTTCAAACTAGATATGGCGTCTTATTGACGTTACAAAAACGATACAAAAATTTAGAGTAGTTACTTTCGTACTTGAAGCCACAGATAACCGCAAATGAGTTAAATAGCTTCAATAAACAATCCAGTAGAATTTAAAAATAATTTAAAACGAAAAGTGGACGCGCGAAACGAAATTTAGAGGGTGCGTCATCTGACTGCTACATCAATTTCATCTCTCAGGAGTCGTGGGAACCATCTCTTCGCTCCCCACTGACGGTGGAGTATTTCACTGTGTTGGATGAAAAGTATGGAAAAGCGGTGAAAGTTGAAGTTGCATAATAGAGAAATATACTTGACTTTCGGTCCTGAAATCAAAAGAATACTCGAAATATTAGTGGGCCTCACACGGGAGCCCACGCAAACAAACACCGAGACAGCATCGAAAGTGAAAAGATACTCCTAAAAATTATTCGTTGGCAAGAAAATATAAAGAAAAATATAAATTTGGTTCAAAGTAAAACAAGAAAAGGTAAAGTAACAGCCAAGAAGCTCAATTCCAACGATGTGGTGCTGAGTGTGCCTCAAGAGTCACCTTTAAAAGAAAAAAGACTAATAGAATTTTCGGTAAGAAAAGATAAATGATCAAATAAATTTTTTATGTGCTAAAAATCTTGTTAACTTATGCGTAAGTCAATGTGATGTATAAAAGTGATTTTTAAAGATATGAGTCCTATATTAACAATAAATTAAATGTTAATATAATTACAAAATTAAATTTAGAATCAACATCAAATCTTTTAAATTTAATGTTGAATTTATTGCTAATAATATAATTAATAATTATTATCTGAAGAGATTTGGTATGAAGGAATTACTTGTCAGAAAATTTTTAACTCTCAAAGTAATAACAACTTAACGTACGACAGTTTTATATATAATTTCATGCATAAATGCGGAAAGCATTAAATGAGGGTTTGACCCTTCAACCGCAGAGCTGCAGCCTCACTGTCCTTGCAGCGGCTAGTTACGTCAGGCCAAATCCTCATTTAGTCTGTCCATATTTATGCATCCGATCTCCTCGTGGCTTCTGAGCGAGGTTAACCCATCACACGAGTATAATTTCATATGTGTAACTGAATATATAATTCGAAATAATTTACAAGTTATTAAGAGTTTATTAATGCATCGTGAAGTGGGTTACTTTGGAGGAAACAAACTTGAAAAAAGGTGCAGCTATTATAAAAAAGAAATTGGTTAGTATTTCCTTTAAACATTCATTTCAAATGAATGTGTATTTGGGACATTTATTTTAAATGCAGATACAAAATAATATTATTGAATGTTCAGTAAATAATTTGAATTAAAAAAGTTGAATAATTATGCTCCTTGGGACTAAGAAAATAATCTTCGAAACAGTTTTAACACCAATACTGATTTATGGGTCGGAACACTGGAAAATGCGCATGGCGGATCGAAGTAGAATTCAGGCGGCAGAAATGAGACTGCTGAGGACTATTCTGAGAAAGACGCGAATGGATAGGATAAGAAATGAAGAAATAAGAGCCAATGTGGGAGTAACGCCGATTTTGAGAAAAATCGACGCTGCCAAATTGAGATGGTTGGGCCACTTGGAGAGAATGGAAAAAAAATGGAGAAGTGAAGGAGAGCTTGCGAAGATACGACTTGCCCAGCATGCAAGAGCTCGGGGAAACGGGAGTGCTGCTGGACAGGGTGGAGTGGCGAAGGAGGCTGGCTCCACTGACAGGCTAACTAGCCTTCCTGGGAGCTGAAGTATGAAGTATGTAAGTATGAATAATTCAAGAGTCACAATGAGAAAAGGAAGTTTTATTGGGCTCTAATAAATTTGTTTTCTCACTGTGGCTTCACACTCATAATATGGCTAAATGATTGTAAGCCATTGAACAACAGAGATAATGACATTGAAAATTATATATATATATATATATATATATATATATATATATATATATAATTTTCAATGTCATTATCTCTGTTGTTGAATGGCTTACAATCATTTAGCCATATTATGAGTGTGAAGCCACAGTGAGAAAACAAATTTATTGCCTTTTTCTAAGGGTCCGTTACATATACTAGATAACGGAAGAAGTTATTAGGGGTCCAGCATCTCTTTTTATATTGCGAGTATATTACGATTCCTCATTTCACGAAGGTCAAGTTTGTCACCCTCCTCTCTTCTCCTATATATTACACTGATCAGACTTTTATATATATATATATATATATATTATATATATATATATATATAATATATATATATATATATATTATTAATCAGTAATGCATAATATACTGTAATTACAGACTTTAATGTAGACTATTATACAATCCCAGTTTGGAACCTTTTGTATGACTGATTATTATAATAACAATATTTGGAGTTGTTTAACTTCCTTCGTGACGCTAAAGGTCATGGAACGAAGGCGACCTACAACTTTACGTAGGATCCGAGTCACAGGTCGCTCTATCAGCTGAACGTGGAGGACAGTCATCCATTTAACTACCGAACAGAATAACGTGGCTTAAACCTCGCAAATCAAACGGAAAGCAGTGTTCTGTCGGTATGGCCTCGACGTGAACCTCACTTTAATTATATGATCGTAACCTAATAAGAGGTGATTCACTTTTGCCAGATGACTCACTCACTGACTGGGCACCTGGGCACAATATGACCTTATAGATCGAACACATATCGTGCTCATACTTTTTAGTCCATAATACTTTTTATACTGAAAATAGTTGCAGTGAAGGTTTATATGATCGTTTTCCGTTTTGGTAAAGGTAATATTAAAATTGAAACTTGTATTTATTGATAATTATGACACCGATACCTTGGATGAAACATACAAACTGGGTTAAATTATATTATCAAGTGAAGAATAAAATTAACGTCAAGAACCACTCACTTATATATTTAATCTATACCAATATCACCTTATGAAAATGACGTATTCTTCGTAATAATTTGAAATACTTTAGAGTTTACACAACATAAAAGTCTGATCAGTGTAGTATATAGGAGAAGAGAGGAGGGTGACAAACTTGACCTTCGTGAAATGAGGAATCGTAATATACTCGTAATATAAAAAGAGATGCTGGACTCCTAATGACTTCTTTTGTTATCCAGTATATGTAACGGACCCTTAGAAAAAGGCAATTTAGTTCTCTCGTCCATTACTTGGTTTATATTTTTCCAGTTTCCATTCTATCACGTCAAGTCACGTCACGTAGCTCAGTGGAGAACACCGTTTCCCTGTAAGCGATGGGAAGAAACTGAAATCAGGGGTTCGATCACAGTGATGTGCGCTGTAGCTCTTAAAAATGGATATTTCGTTGGGGTAGAGTGATTCAAAACGCTCAGGTAGCAAAACGACAAAAATTTCGGGGAAACTGTGGGTAATATTAGGCCACATCAAAAGGGGACGGATTCTTTTCGTCCAACGGAGCTCTGCTGACGGAAAGAGTACAAATTAAAAAAAAAATACTCAACATTATTTTCGAAAACTTAACTGACCAACAAGCAAATTTTGGTTTTTAACCGATATAAACAGTGACTCTGTGTGTGTGTGTGTGTGTGTGTGTGTGTGTGTGTGTGTGTGTGTGTGTGTTTACTCGGGTTAAGCTTAATTATGAATGAATTTAATGGTTAAAATTATGTTAAATATTTGGTTAAGTTCGAAAACCTTTTTCGATAATTCATAACGGAACTCAAAACAATATGAATCCTGCAATCATCATTAGGTTCTTTAAATTAATTCAACTTTATTTCGATATAATTAATGCATATAATATTTAAACATTATTTCTAAAATCGTAATTAAAACACATTCTTTGCAAAGTCCAAGAATGCGGATTAACATAATTGAGTATTGCTTATCAGGGGAATGACTTCATGATGTGAGTGACCTGAAGGCATAAACAAAAAAACAGATACATTTTTAAAATTATATATATAAACTCTATTATTCTTGTCGCCAACCACATTCCACAGTTAGGCCCCTGATCTTGTGTCATACATCAATCTTTGTATTTTCGATAATAACTTGAATATTATTTCTACAATTTAATGTTGATGTAATCGTTAATCTGTTTATTGTTGGCAATTACTGTTTAATAAATGAACAAAAGCCTTTCGTATCATTTAGCCAGATATATATATATATATATATATTATATATAGATATATATATATATATATATATATATATATATATACACACACACACACACACACGAGTGTAAATATATTGAGTGATTCGTTTAATTTAAATTTTGGATCACCTGTAGATCAGGGCCCCCAGCCTTCGTTAGTTAGCCTTATAAGGCTAACTAATGAAAATATCACGACTTAACCTAACCAATCGTTAGGTCAACTGTACGCCCTTGACGAGTGGTTAGGTTAAGTCATGATATTTTCGTTAGTTAGCCTTATAAGGCTAACTAAAGAAGGCTCGGGCCCTGATCTTCAGGTGATCCTAAATTTTTACTATTATTTTATTTAATTCTTTTCAACTTATTAGGATGAGATTGTTTTTATATTTAATAAATTAAGATCCTTTTTCAATTTAATCGAGACACTGAACGCGGTTTTCGCTCTCATGATCCAGATGCTGCAACTCATTTCATTTTGAAAGAAACTGTCATATACTGTTGGTTCTGAAAATAAAAATTCCAACGTATTATTCTGAGTTTATGAATTTGCCTCTAGCAGCTGTCAACGTTAATGAATATTTATTAGTGGAAATAATAATAAACCTGCAGCAATTTCTAACTTTATATAAAAAATATCTAATGTATATTTATTTTGGAGGTATGTATAAAATTTCAATTTTCTGTGTCTTCACAAATGGCAAATAAATGGAGTAAAACAAGGTGGATTTTTATCACCTGTACACATTTTGGGATGTTTACATAATTACATTATTAATGTTACTTCTTTTTTCTATAAATCTTGGCTGAAAATTGAAATTAAGTATGTTAGAGATTATTGTCTCTGCAAATGATCTTGTTAAACATTTCCACCTTTAAGGAGTGGATTAATCATTGATCAATAAGAGGACAAATGAAACAAATGACAAAACTTTCTTTCACTGTAATAAAAACAGTTTGTTCAGTATTTAAGTCGAATGTTTTGGTTATTTTGAAATGTAATCTGAATACAGTAACTGTGTAATTAAATAACATTAATTATTTAAAATACTCAAAACTCGTGAAAAACGGGTTTTATATCACAATATGTTTATTATTAGAGTTGAAAAAGGATTTTACACTAGCTTTAATAACCTCTTAAGCTAATTTAATCTTTTAATCAAACAAAATCTTCTCTTCATCGTCCTTCGGTCATTTTGTCTGTCATTCTGTAGAAAGGAATTCTGTAAGGGTGAAAAAGTTTGTAATGGTGCAGATACAGGAAATAGAGCCATAATGAATTAATGAATTTATTAGAAGTATTCAAAGTCTTTATCTGATGGAGACATTAGGTCGCAAGATTGTGTTTGTAATTAATAAATCCATTAACTTATTGTGGCTTTATTTCTCGAATTCGATTTCTCGTAAGTGAGAATATTCCCATAATAGGAAATAATGGTTTTGGGTGAAAATGCCAGAGGTATTAATGCCATAGGTAATAATGCCGTAGGTCCAACATGCCACATGGTAAAATTGTGATAGTTTAGGTTAGGTTAGGTGAACATAACTATTACTATATTAATATATTATTAATAATACACCATTAATACTATATACTATATGTACACTATGGCATTCCTACCTATGGTATTTTTGCCTTATGGCACTTTTACCCTCTAGCATTATTACCTCTGGCATTTTACCTAGAATTGCAGATATTTCAGATACTTATTCATTTGTCATCTAAAATTCTTTTTATTTTAAGAACTGAATACAGCGTTCTTCATTCTCTTTTAACAACGATAAAATGTTATTAAAGGACGAATTTATTTTATTCAAAATCGAAAGACTCATTATAATAAAAAATTAGTCGTCTTTACCTTTTCTTTTAACTTTTTAAACTTGTACTTTTCTTTTATCTTTTTCATTAACTGTGACTTTATAATTTACAAGAATTTTATTGTTATTTGGCTGATTTACACTTGTGTATGTTACTGAATTTGTGACCACCTGCAATTATTTAATTTTTAAACCAAGTTACTTTTTAATTCTTCCAATCATAGCCATGCTTGGTCGTATATTACACCCTCTTTAATCATTTCTATTTTTATTTCCCTAATTTAGATTAACGAGAAAGTATGTTTTTATTGTGCCTTTACAAACGTCTTATTTTCTTGTCTATACGATGCGAGAACAATTTATTCCTTAAAGAAAATGATCATTTGTAAATAATATACGAGTATACTGAATCTTTGATTTCATGCTGTACATTTTTTAATCTATAACTAATTATTTCGATTACAGTAGTTAATAGACGTTATTAAATCAGATACGAGGGGCGGTACGAAAGTAATGCCTCTTATTTTATTTCTCACTAAATATATTTCCAGTTACAATGAAAATTATAGAGAATAGGCATACATACGTGGGAAATGTAAAGTAAATATAGCAAACAAATATATACCTTTCCTTTCAACCTTTCAAATGTTCCGTGCAATGATTCCTCATTTCACGAAGGTCAAGCTTCTCGCCCTTATACATATATATAAGGTGTTTCACAACCGGTCTGCCATACTTTGGGTGGTGATATCGAGTAAAGAAGTTAATACAACATCGGTGCTATTTCCAACCGTTGCGGAGCTACGGACGTTTCAAGGTGCACGGAAAAAATAAACGAAAGTATTAATCTGATGTATTTATTGTTACATTTTATGAGATACACCTTATAAATGTTCAAAATGTCCGCCTCGGTTCTCAATGCACAGCCTTGCTCATTTCAAACAAGAGTCCACTGCCCATTGAATCATTTCTGGGTGTTCTTGTATGTAAGCAGCGGTATCCATAATCCGACGCAAGAGTTCCTCTCTCGTTTGTACTTTGGTCTTGTAGACCATCTCTTTCATAAGGCCCCATAAAAAGAAATCTAACGGGGTTAGGTCCGGAGATCTCGAGGTCCACGATATTGGACCAGCACGACCAATCCAATGATTCCCGTACCGCTGATTCAAGTAATCCGTAACATGACGACCAAAATGTGGTGGCGCCCTATCGTGCTGAAAGAACATCCTGCGCCTTGTCTCCAAGGGCACATCCTCCATCAAAAGTGGCAATTCGTTCTTCAGGAAGTTCAGATAAATATCAGCAGGCAGTTAATCGTTGTTCCAAAACGAATGGTCCAATCAGCTGATCTCCAATTACACCACACCAAACATTCACCGAGAATCGATGTTGAAAGTTTCCTTCAACGATACCGTGGGGATTATCGGCGAACCACAAGTGGGAATTTCATCTATTGTTAATTCCATCCCGGATAAATTGTGCTTCATCACTAAACAGTATGCGATTAAGAATTTGACGATGCATAACCATCCGCTGGCAAAATTGAACACGTATATCGTAATCATCCGGTTGAAGGGCTTGCACACATTGCAAACAATAGGGGTACAAACCCTCATCATGTGTGGTTCGCCGTACACGCGATGCGGATTCACCAATTCGTCTAGAAATCCTTCAAACACTGGTAGTTGGGCTACGTTGTACTAGGTCCAGTATGCACTCCTCCACAGCAACGGGCCGTCGTGCTACATGTGCTTGGTTACGTAGAACAATTGTCCGTTTCCCTTAATCTCTGGTGTGTGTCACTAAACACTTGCCTGCTCGGTATGTGGCAGTTCGGAAACGTCTTCGATATTCCTCAACTGCCGCTCTGCTTTTACCATCAGAGAATCCATAAATGAAATGGATATCAGCGTATTCAGCGGGTGTGAACTGTTGATTCGTTTTGATTGTTCACCTTAGCGCAATACTGTCTCGTACCACAGATCAAAACCAACTGAAGGAAAAAACTGAGGATTAGTAATGGTAACTTCGTTAACCGAAACTACCACCAGTGCTGCCCTCTATGAATTACACACAAGTAGGGATTTGTTGTTTACACATCTTAAAACGTCCGTAGCTCCGCAACGGTTGGAAATAGCACCTACGTTGTATTAACTTTTTTACTCGACATCACCCCCTAAATCACCCCCAAAGTATGGCAGACCGGTTGTGAAACACCCTGTATATAAATATATAAATAAATTACAGGGAATATGCATACATACGTGGCAAATATAAAGTAAATAGAGCAAATAAATAACTAAATAAGTATATATATATATATATATACACACACACACACACACATACACACACACTGTGTGTGTATATATATATAAAGTAAATATAAACTGAAAAATAAGAGGCATTACTTTCGTACCGACCCTCGTACAATTAATTTGATTTCAATTCATGCTTAATTGTGTAAATATCGCTGAAATTGTGATATTTGTACAAGTTTAATTTATGTTAAAGAACTCCTTCTCTCATATTCGTCGTATTCGTATTGAGTGTATCGTCATTCAGACTTTAACTGATTTTTTAATAAGAGCAGAAATCATACAGGGTGTTCAAGAAAAGAAACGCAACTCATTGGAGAATGCATATATTATTGTACATAACCTAACCCTTTTCTTTCTGTTTCGGGTTGCTTTTCTTTTTGAACACCCTGTATTTGCATATTTCGCATTTCTTTTCAATTCAGTTAGAATTTTCGGAACTTTTAAACTATTCCCCCCCCACCCCCCACCCAACATACTCTTTTCAACAATCACCACCCAATGTTGATCTTTTCAACTATATCCCCCCTCCAAAGTTTAAACTCTGCAAATTAACCAAAATAATATAAACAATATTTTGACGAAAATAATGTCTATCCATTACAAACGGGGGATCACTTGAAGATCAGGGCCCCCAGCCTTCTTTAGTTAGCTTTATAAGGCTAACTAACGAAAATATAATGACTTAACCTAACCAATCGTCAAGGTCGTACAGTTGACCTAACAATTGGTTAGGTTAGGTCGTGATATTTTGACGTTAGTTAGCCTTATAAGGCTAACTAAAGAAGGCTGGGGGCTCTGATCTTAAGGTGATCCCAAACGGGAACTGTACTGATGGGACTATCTAACTATGGCTGATCTTAGTCCCAGAACTTTTAATACAGTTCGACAAAATATTTTCGCGACCGTTGATTTGCAAATATAAGAAAGTTGACTGCAAAACCTTGTAATAGAATTTTTGGATCACCTGAAGATCAGGGCCCCCAGCCTTCTCTAGTTAGCCTTATAAGGCTAACTAACGAAAATATCACGACCTAACCTAACCAATCGTTAGGTCAACTGTACGCCCTTGACGATTGGTTAGGTTAGGTCGTGATATTTTCGTTAGTTAGCCTTATAAAGCTAACTAAAGAGGGCTGGGGGCCCTGATCTTCAGGTGATCCGAATTTTTAAACCGGAAATATGATAGAATATAATAGAATTTTCAAGATATGTATCTTATATACATATCTTAAAAAATTCTATTAAGTAAATAAGATAAGTAAAACCTGTTAAATTATCTCCCCCTAATATTGACCTTTTAAGCTATTTCACCCCCCTCTCTGAAGCTGGGGGGGAGGGGTGGAATAGTTTAAATGCTCCATTTATCATTTAATATTGTAAGTAAATTTTAAAGCAATTATTTTTTGTTTCCTTCTAATTTCAATGGATGATTCCTCCACAATCATCTTGTTGATAATGAACCCGAAATATACAGGGTGTCCCATAAATCCTGTCTCATAGGGAAATTTATTTTAAATTAAATTTACAAAAGTAATAGATTAAAACTAAAACAAATGTTCAAATTCATGTCTTGTTTTGGGAAGTGAGTTACACTACTCAGGAAAAGGCGGAGACCTTTTACCCAGGAGTGTAACTCACCTCCATATTAGCCATTGAGTGTTATTCTACCTGCAACAAAAAGGGTCCCAAAATAAGACATCAATTTGAACACTTGTTTTAGTTCTAATGCATTGCTTTTGTAAATTTAATTTAAAATAAATTTTCCGATGAGATCGGACTTATGGGACACCCTGTATAAATAAAGTCTCTCTCTCTCTCTCTCTCTCTCTCTCTCTCTCTCTCTTCTCCATATAATTGAACTTATTTAGTAATGAGTTATGCAAATGAAGAGGATGCAAAGCATGTTGCACATAACACTGCGTTTCGTTGTTGCATTTATTCAGGAGTTTAGTTTGGCCAAAGAGACTTGTAATTCTTAAAAGATTCATTCCGAATCTCTTTTGAATGAACTTTAATTTATAATTTAGCTTCCATTTTGGAATTATCTTACTGAAATTAGCATTTTATCCACCCTTACATTCATAATATATATAGAGGTATACCCGGCTTAGCGCAACCCCGTTTAGCGCTGCTGATTCGTGATAACGATCTTTGTCCTGGAGGCGAAATTTTTTTGGTATGTTACTAAAACACAAAAAAAACCGATACTGTAACAATAGGTTGTTTTAAACACTATACAGTAAGCGAATCGTGTATATATTACAGCAGTACATCACAGCTTAGCATCTCTCACAACACTGCTCGACTCCTCCATCAGCCGCAGTCGGTGGTCAACATTACGCAAGCTCCGAGAGAATGCACTAGTGAGTGCTATTTTATGTTTTTGTTAATATTTTTTAATAAATAATGAATAAATATTATTTTTATGTATCAGCTACGTGTTTATTCTTATTGGCGCTATTACCGATACCCGATGTAGCGCTCATACCCAGGAAATAGCGCTGTCGGGGGACGCAGCTCAATGTATATATAATGGTATAACGAGTTAACGACCCTATTCAGCGCTGATTCGCTTAGCGCTCACTTTTTCAGGAACGCAGCCTAAGCGCTAAACGGGATATACCTGTATATACTTACTTTAGGTTACTTTAGGTGAGTTCGAACGACGGTTCAGGATCGACCTAAGGTCGACCCCTCTGCAGTATCCCGCCTCATTTGCGGGATTTGGTGAAGGAGGGAATTGCTGTCTGATCTCCTCCTGCCCTCGTAGCCAGCCATGCATGGCTGGTCAGGGACTTTGCACAAGAATCCGTCCAGCTGGTTCTTGAAGTTATTCAGGTCGGTGTACTGGAGATTCCTTCTTCTTTTGGTAGGACATTGAAAAGCTTTGGGCCTCGTATTCTGAGGGTATTTTTCATCTTCGTTTTCATGGCCCCTTGTCGCACCGCAGCTGGGACCGTACAAAATCTGCCCCTTCTCTCATTCCAATTTGTTTCTATTTCATTTCTAAGGTTAGGGACAGAGCCCTCAAGTATTTTCCATACGTATATTATTGTGTACCGCTCGCGCCTTCTTTCGAGAGAGTAGAGTTCCAGGGATTGTAGTCGAGACCAGTAGTCTTCACTTTCAGTTTCGTCTATCTTGGACGTAAAAGTCCTTTGTATAGCTTCAATGTTCGCAATGTCTCGTTTTTTGTATGGACTTGTGAGTATATACACACACAGTATATATAATTATATATATATATATAATATAGGTATACCCCGGTTTTCGCAAGAGTTATGTTCTTCAGACTCATTACGAATAGCGAAATTGCGAATAACGAATAATTTTTTCCCACATAAATATATGTTTTATGGGGGATGCGTTCCCTTGGCTATTTTTCGGAAGGTAAGATGTTTGGATACGTTCCCATACGATACATAAAAGCAAGTATAAAACACAAATACAGAACTGTATTAGCATAGTAAGTTATGAATAACATCAATAAAAGAATAAAAATACCTAACATACCTCAAACCACCCCCGACTAGGTCAAACACTCCGGACTCGCATGAAAGTTTCACCACCACTCCTCTCACCTTCCCAACGACTTCCTTCTGCACATCTCGCCACAAAGACCGTGCCTTTTCTTGAATAATGGCCTACGATACGGGCATGCTGCGCTACGTTTGGTAGCAGGCGGAATTGTGAATTATTTTTTCCCTTATCTGGCATTGCGAATAACGGAGCTGGGTTTGCGAATAGCGGAATTTGGTGTAAAAAATATATTTACGTATAAGCGAAGCTACGAATAACGGGGTATACCTGTATATGAAAACACAGCCCCCACCAGGGTTCGAACTTATCACCTCTTGAGTAGAAGGTGAGAGCGTTAACTACTACAACACTACGACAGGGTAAAAGTCAACACAACCTGCCATATCTTTAAACAATCTAGGAAACGCATAACACTTTCGCGTCCAAAGATATCTCGCTTTCATTCCGTCGTAGTATAGTGGCTAGTGCCCTCACCTTTTATTCCAAAGATAGTGGTTTCGAACCATGATGGGGCGAATTTTTTCATCATGAAAAATCGTGCGTGTTCGTATATGATATTCCTATATATATATATATATATATATATATATATAATACACACACACACACACACATAGTGCTTAATTTGTAAATGAAAAAGAAGTGGAACGCAGGTGAAGCCCTCACAGTTAGGGGGTCTGGGGGAGCGCTGTAAGCTCCCCCAGCGGGATCCGGGGCGGCGCCCCGGAAACCAACGCATTTTAAGCGCTTTTTCTGCGAAAACTGCGCAATATGCAAATGAAAGTTCTTCGAATACAGTATTATTTTAAAGAAAAAGTTAGACTGTGATTGCAACATCTACTGTAAGTGAAAATAAAAACTTTTTTTTTTAATTAGGTTTTAAAATAAAAGTACCGGAACGGCGTTCCGGAGCGTTCCGTCACAAATTAAGCACTGTGTGTGTATATATATATACTGTATATATGCAGTATATAGGATGAATTTCACAATTAAACACGTAAAATGAATGGATGCTGCAAACTCACAAGGAAAAAGAAAAATTATTTCAAGGCATTTCGCGTATTCAGAAGTACACCTCGTCAGGGGTATATATATATATATATATATATATATATATGCGCCTCGGTGGTGTAGTGGTTAGCGTCGTTGACTACGAAGCCATTGGCCCCGGGTTCCCAAGCCAGTAAAAGTTTGTTTTCCAAATAGTGAGGTCTGGAACTTGTTATTAGCCCGTTTAACTAGAACATCCAGGAACGGTGAAGGATGTGGTTAAGACGCTGGGCTGCTGGTGGGGCGTGGTTCGGATTCCACGTTAAGCTGTAGGTCTAAGGTGGAGTGAAAAGCTTGACCTTCGTCAGAATGAAGAATTCGGGCGGAAGCTAACCAAAGGTTAAGGGTTATACAGGGTGGGCCGTAAGTTTCCATACATAGGAAAAATAAACATTTTTTTATGGACAACCATTTTTATTTATATAATATGCTCTACATGGTTGCCATTGTTTTGAAAACACATTTCAATACGTGTCCCCACTGTTGATGAACACGCATTAGCACAGTTGACGTTATGCTTGTAATGGCGTTGGTGATACGTTCCTTTAGATGATTTATGTCTCGTATCTTTTCCTGATACACCATGGCCTTCAAGTGCCCCCAAAGATAGAAATCAAGGGGGGTGAGATCTGGGGATCTGGGAGGCCACTCCACAGGACCACGCCGACCAATCCAAGCATCCGGAAACTGCTGCTGATCCAAATACCGACGCACGTGAAGACCATAATGAGGTGGAGCTCCATCTTGCTGGAAGTAAACTGGGAAGTTACCTTCCTCGTTTAGCAGGGATGGGAAAATCTCTTCTTGCAACATGTTAAGATACCTTTCGGCATTAAGATTTCCACTGACAAAAATTGGTCCAATAATTCTGTCACCCCATATCCGGCCCACACCATCACTTTACCGGCACCTTGCATCTTCGTCGGACTCAGCCAGTTAGGGTTAGCATTACTCCAATAACGTATGTTTTGCCGATTAACCTCTCCATTGACGTAAAAATTTGCTTCATCAGTAAACAAGATCTTACTCAAACGCATATTCTTAGGGTATCTGAAACATAAAAACAAACGTTTAATTTTTCCTATGTATGGAAACTTACGGCCCACCCTGTATATATATATATATATATATATATATATATATATATATATATATGAGTGAATGAGTTCCTACAAAGCTGTTCTAAGATTTTAACAAGCGCTCTACCATAAACTTTACTGCTGATAATAGCACTGCATTTTTATCATTAAAAATAAAAATTAGCTGTGCTGTGCAGACTGAAATAGGCGTGCCTACTCTAGCAGGTGTATGGCGTGCTTAGCCCTGCTCAGTAAAATGGGAAGTGTTTAAGAGGAAGCTCAGTGGCTCAGTGTGTGTGTGTGTGTGTGTGTGTGTGTGTGTGTGTTATATTTTCTGAAGAAATTTAATTCGTCTCTATTCAACGTGCATGTTATGGTAGGGAAACACCAACTGATAAACCAATTACAAAAATACACAAACAATTCAAGGAGACTGGAGGTGGAACCGGAAATCGACATTGAGACCAAGTACATCTGCTGACGAGAAATGAATGCGAAATATTAAATATGAATACGAAATGTATAAGGGAAATGAATGTTCAGAGATCAGCAGTCCTTAAAGTTTTCCATAAACCCTTTCGTCTGCGTCTTTCATTCACATTGTGCAAGAAAGCAAACATGTTGAACGATGGAACTGAGAGGATTTTGCAATTCTTATTGCTGGGAAAGATCGATGAAGACCTAAATTTCCATCGGGGTAACTGTTCACATTTCAGGGAACGTTAACAGACACGATGGTAGAGTTTGGGGTTCGGAAAACCCTTATGTTATAACGTATAACATGTGCGTCACAACCCCACAGCGAGTTTATGCCACAGGAATTCTTGACAGGCTCTAGTGTACAACGTGTCTAGATTTGCTTGAACAATTCGTTATCCCCTAAATATGGGAGGGGCAACAAGCCTGACCTCCGTGAAATGAGGAATCATCACCCGAAACACACACACATATATATATATATATGTGTGTGTATTTCAGCCTCCCTGAGGTAACAAGACTGCTCAATACAGTCTAATACGACGAAATAAAAACTCAGACAATCCAATTATCCAAGCTATTCATCAGCCCTGCTTTAAGTCTTCTAGAATGTGAACCTCTTGGTATAAAAGCGTTTGTTTATAGCTCCACTTAACTCCCGTAATAGCCATTGCATTACATGCACTTTTTATTTTTATTTTTTCTTCTCAATACTACCTTTGAGAAACTCTTATTACTAATGTTATTATTTCTCATTTCATTACGTGTATTATTGATATTTCTTTATTACCGTAGTCCTTTTTTGTTTTTCAAATTTATTGTTTAATTAGTTGTATCGTTGATTACCTTGATGGATAGTGTACCTTTCTTTTAGTGGGATCTGTCTCGTGCTAATAAACATTATCATTGTCATTATCATTATCATCATTATCATTACCATATATATGTTGGTATTGTCACTACGTATACTTTTATTTCCTTTTTTTCTTTTTGTAGTTTTAGTTGTAGATAGTTTTTATAATTACTTGTTTCATTACGTGTCTTATTTTTATTTCTCTTTTAGTCATAATACCTAAATTTTAAATTTATCGTTGTTTGATTTATCTTATCGTTTATTACCTTCAAGAATATTGTACTATTTTATGGTATTTGTATCCTGTCAAAAAAACATATCATTATCATATGAGGCGTCCGGGGAAGGAGTGACGAAGCCGCCATATGTTTGGAAAATGTTTTCTGTATCACCATTTTCTTCTGGCCTTTGTCCATGAAGTGTATAATTTCAGAAGCATTAGTGACGAAGTATCAGTAAGTGTGTATTATTCATTGCATAGTCAAAGGCCAGAAGAAGATGATGATACAGAAACAGATTTTCGAACATATGGCTGCTTCGTCGTGGCTGGTTACGAGAGCAGGAAGAATCAGAGAGGAATTCCCTCCTTCACCAAATCCGCAAATGAGGCGGGATGCTGCAGAGGGGTCGACCGCAAGTCGATCCAGAACCGTCGTTCGAACTCACATAAAGTAACATAAAGTAAGTATATATACACAGTATATGAAAATGAAAATGAAAATGTTTATTGGCAGACTATTATATATATACAGGGTGTCCGAGAATTATCTGTACAATATTTGGCTGTTATTAAAAGTCAACCATGAAGTGTAGAAATTCCAGTGTTGTCCCATTTTACAGAGAATCTCATTAAGTTTTTTCTGATACCACGTTTTGACAAGTTTTTAGAAATGTACGCGGGTGACAGACATTGATGATTTAAAAGCAAGAATCACAGCTGCTATTGAGCGAATTGATGTGGATATGCTGCAGTGTACATGGCAACATTTGGAGTATCGATTGGATGTTTTGCGAATCACTAATGGTGCACATATCGAATGTCTGTAACAACGTTACTTTAATAAAGAAACTTTTGAAAATACAGATTCTAAATAATCTTGTTTAAGAATTTTACGTGTGTTATCAAGAATTTTATTAAAAGATGAAATTGTACAGATAATGTTCGGACACACTGGAATTTCTAAAAAACTTGTCAAAACTTGGTATCAGAAAAAAACTTAATGAGATTCTCTGTAAAATGGGACAACACTGGAATTTCTACACTTCATGGTTGACTTTTAATAACAGCCAAACATTGTACAGATAATTCTCGGACACCCTGTATATATATATATATATATATATATATATATATATATATTTTACTCATTACAATTTGGTATTTAAGCATTTAGACGCAGTATTTACTTAATTAATTTTGTAAAATATTTGACATGTAATTTAAATAGTTAATTTTTTCAGACGATCGGTTTAGAATTAACGCACCTTTTCAGTCTTAACTTCATCCTAAACCCACCACATACACTCCTTTTCCATCCGTCAGATTGTAACAAGATTAACGCATGAAAGAAGACATAAAAATTAATAAATAAATAAAAATAAGTAAAATAATAAAATGAAATAATAAAATTTTTTGCGTGTATGCCGCAGAGTTAAAAGAGCCTCATAGCTGAATGGTAATAGCGGATGTTAAAGTACGCATAGTTATGATTATACATAGTATTATCCATTGTTACAGTTGTACAAGCAGTTATATATACATATATATATATAATTTACTTATTCATGAAACAGACCTTCCCTAAGATTGAGAGTTTTACAATAGATGCAGTACATATCAGTAGTATGAAAGCAAAAGGTTAGAGTGCAGAGCAAATGCAATGTTGATCAAATGAATGGCTACCAACTCCCAACCCCCATGGTGCAAAAAAGGGGTTAATTCCCCAGAAAGCTGGGGGAGTCCACCTAATCTAAGAGACTTTGGGGGTGAAGTTGGGACGGCTTCACCCCCGCAAAGGGGTTTCCCTAGCTTAGGAAGGTAAGAGAGGAAGAGAGCATCCATCGTCTAGCCCAGCCAGACGCATAAGATTTCTTGACAGCATCATTTGCTTAGAAGTGTTTTTCAGCCAGTTGGTTTAATCTGGCTTAGAAGGCGTAATGGCTTGTTTAGGCGTATATGTATACACATTAATAACGTTTGAGTTGCCAGATTGCGCTATTTATTTAATTACTGGATATATTCTTGACAGTTGGCTTAGAAGTCCGTCAGTCGGCTTAGAAGGCGTAACCAGCCATTTGGTATTCATATATATATTTGTTGAAGGTGCATTGTTTATATAGATAAGATACTCCCATCTCCACAGTTATTCCTTAATATCGTTTATATATACAACTAAAAGAATTAAATAAACCACCATTACATCATTCTGTTTATTTAGAGGAATTAAGGGAAATAATACATGAAATATATAGGAAATAAATATACATTCAAAAATAATATACATAAAAAATACACACATTAAACGATAAATATAAATATATACATTCTTAAATAATAATATTAGTACAGGAGAAATCTATATACACATTTCATATACAGTATGTATGAGCAAATACATAATTATATATATATATATATATATATATATATATATATATATATATATATATATATATATATATATATATATATGAAAATGAAACTGAAAAGGTTTATTGGCAGACTATAGTCCATATGACAAATATTATTAATACAATGACAGTTCATATACTAAGGATAGAAATATATACAATTGATTAGAAATAATACTGTAATGTCGAAGTTAAGTGGAGCTACAGACAGACGTTTCATACCAAGAAGTCCATAGCTTAGAGGATAAATGGCAGGACTCATGGATAGCTTGGATGATCGGGTTGGTTGATTTTTTAATTCTTTGCATTAGACTGGGTTGAGCACGTCTTGTTACCTCCGGGAAGCTTGGGACATTGCGGGTAGCAAACATTTGCGAAGCTGAGCATCTCGGGGGTAATTTATGTAAGAGTATAAAAGACCTGTTGTACAGCAAATTTAGAGTTCTGCCAGAACCTTTTTTATAATTCACCCACAGTTGCTGTCTGTATATATTACTGCAGAAAGTACGAAAGAGTGTCTTTAGCTTCACTTGTACAGAATCGAAAGTTCCTTATGGTCATATTCGCTTTAGCACACAGGCTTCGAGATTGTTTTCTTATATCCGAGTCATCACTCAAGGAGCTGGTAATAGTTTGACACAAATACTTAAACTCTTCTACTTCCTCAATTACTTCACCATTCATTTTAAACCTTATATCAGCTGGCTGATTACAGCTTTTAGGATGAAATTGCATAACCTTAGTTTATGTAACATTAAAAAGAATATCATGTTTCTGCGGATACACTTCGCAAACTTTTAGTAGCCGATCCAGACCTTTAACAGAGGGACTTATTAACACCATATCATCGGCGTAAACTAAGTTATTTATCCTTCTGTTATCTATACAACATCCCACTGTTGCCTCACTAAGTGAAGCAATTAATCCGTCGATATACACATTAAACAGCATAGGGGAGAGCAAGGAGCCTTGTCTCACCCCGCAAGAGTAGCCAAAACACTCGGATAGTACATTGCCCCACCTAACAGTGAAAGATTGGTGGGAATACCAAAATTTCAATAAATTTAATATGTACATGGGAACCTTCCTGTCTTCTAGTTTTGCAAATAAAATATTGTGGTTCACCCTATCATATGCCTTACTTATATCTAGGAAACAGCTATAAATAGTTAAATTACTGTCAATGTATTTAGATAGTGTTTCTTTAAGTACAAAGATACACAGGTCAGTTGAGTGGGACCTTTTAAAACCAAACTGATTAGGAGATGTCCATAGGAAATCATTTAATCGGAGTAACAAGAGTTTTTCTAGTAGTTTCGAGAAGCAGGAAGCGACAGCAATAGGCCTATAATTATTGCTGGACAGAATGTCTCCGTACTTATTTTTGACCAGGGGCAAGATATATACCCTCATGAACTCTGCAGGGATATAGCTATGAGCCAGCATGGCTGATAGGAGCAATGATATATGCAGACATACTACGTCATTTGCATATTTTAAGTGCTGATTCGATAAGTCATCTACCCCTGACGCAGAACCAGTCTTTAACTCTTTAATTAACCTCTTTACTTCAGAAAATGATATCAAAGTATTTTCCTTTGTCCCTCCCACAATCGTTTCGCTGCAATCTATCTTAAGATTATCCCTACTCAAACTGTTAAGAATGTTAGAATAGTGGTTTTTCCACAGCTTTGCAATTTCATCCTCCCCCGACACCCCATCGATTGTCGGAGGGAGGACATTTTTGACACCCGTTTGATTCTTAACAAATTTCCAAAATTTGTTATTATTGTTATTTATGCGAGCTTCACAGGCTTTTGATGCTCGAATAGACTCTTCTTCCTGTTTACATCGCCTTATGGCCGCCTTATACTGACCCCGACTTCTACACATATTCAAGTATACTGGTCCTAATATGGGTCTACCATGAAAGCACCACAAATCATAGGCGTCTTTCGATTCCCTCTTCAGGGGGGCAATAAAATCATTTCATCCAGGAATAATCTTAGTATGAGAGTTGTAAGATTTAATCAGGGGGCTTCCTGCTTCTCTTAACAGGAATATTATCTTACTATAATACCTATCTATGAGTTTACAGTGAGAATCATTTGAGCAAGGATTAATACAGGCATGGTGCAAGATTTCTAAATTATTAAAGAGGTGACTTGTTCAGTCTTTGTATTCTATTCTCTGCTGCATCGTAACATTGGACCAATCGACGCGATTATTCTTACCTATTGAGTTCTTGTTAAGTGGTGTTGCGCATAAATTGGTAACGTTAATTAATATTTCTAATGGTCTATGATCAGAAAGAAGGAAATCATGCAGAATATGAACTCTAACAATTCGATCCTTTAGATTATTACTAGTGAGACAATGATCAATCCACCTGGTGGTACCACTCATATCACTAACGTATGTAAAATTACCACTGGCTACCCCTAATACATCTACATCACTTATACTTAAATTGGCCGACTCGCACATGTTACCAAATTCTACAAAGAATTCCGAGTTCACGTGTGCGTGAAAGTCCCCCATTATTATACAGGGTGGGCGGAAAGTAGCTCCCTATTTTGGATGGGTAAAAAAATACGTATATTATCCATTTATTTCAGAAGAAATAATATGAAAAGGTAGGCATACATGGTAGGTTTTCTCTAAAATTCAATGTGGGCTCCAACTCTTTCCACCAGCTTCTGGAGCCGCCCAGGAATGGCGTCCACTGACTTTAGCAGGAACTCCGGCGGGATGGAGGACATGACTTCCCGAATTCGGTCCTCCAGTTCTTCCAATGTCCTCGGTTTGGTGCGGTAGACTTCTTCCTTTACCCACCCCCAAAGAAAGAAGTCGCACGGTGTCAAGTCGGGGCTCCTGGCTGGCCATTGATGTGGACCACGACGACCCATCCAACGCCCAGGGAAGTGGGCATCCAGCCACTCACGGACAACAAGAGCGAAGTGCGGAGGGGCGCCATCTTGCATAAATATCAGATCGTCGATGTTCTCCCATGTGCTGACAACCGGCCAGACCTCGTTTCGCAACATAGCAAGGTACCGCTCAGCATTCATGGTGTTGCGCAGAAGGAACGGGCCCACAACCTGATCTGAGGTCATACCACACCACACCGTTACACTGAACCGATTCTGCCGTTTTTCAGCGGTAACCATGGGATCCTCTCCTGCCCAGTAGTGGCAATTGTGGCGGTTGACAAAGCCTCCGACGTGGAACATCGCCTCGTCGCTCCAGAGGATGTTGCGGAAGAGATGGGGCCAGTCTTCATGCCAAGCCAGCATGATTTCCCCGAACTCCATGCGAATGTCGCAGTCCTCGTCCGAGAGAGATTGGCAGTAATGCGGCTTCCACGCACGCCAGTTCAGCTCCTTCTTCAGCACAGTTCGCACTGAGTAGCGGGAGAGTCCACTTTCCCGAGCTGCCTGGCGAGTTGACTTTCGTGGACTCCGTGCGAACATTTCCTGAACTGCCTGCACCGTCTCCTGGGCCCTGGATGTCGAAGGGCGACCACATCTTCGAACATCTGCCACAGACCCCGTGGTCATGAGCTTCGAGTGGCAGTTCTTGATTGTTTTCGGGTCCACTTGGGCACGTGGTCCGTGAATGGCCCGCCACCATCTTTGAACTCGAACGACAGATTGCCAAACTTCGTACCGTGCCGCCAACTGGGCACGCTCCTGCAGTGTTAAACGCTCAGCCATGTTACCCTTCAATCTGAAATGAAAAAAAAAAATGAACGTTACAATTGTACCACTTTAGAGAACACAAAGAGAACACTTTAGAGAAAAAAAGATTACCGTTACAATTGTACCACTTTAGAGAACACACCATAACAATATAACAATACAATCACAATTTATACATAATTTATATGTAATTTAAATTAGGGAGCTACTTTCCGCCCACCCTGTTACATACAGTGAGAATGTTTGGGGTTATCTGATAATGACTTATTTTTGTACAGCAAATCAATGTATTCATCTAGATTACTGCCGATGTTATATGGTAAATAGCAGTTTACAATTAATTTGCAATCATTGTTCACTTGTAATTCAATGCCTAACAACCTTACATTATCGCTTGTTAAAAGTTTTATATGTTTTGACAAATTTTTCCTTATTAAGAAAGCAACACCACCAAAAGGCCTACCGTACATTAATTCATCTGACAAGTCTACTGCTGATGACGCATGGTACATAAAGTCATCATGGATGGTAGAGAGGAATTTTAGCTGTTGCTTAGGTAGCCAGTGCTCCTGCAGGAGTATCAAATCTGCACTGTCGCAGATTTTATGAACATCTACAGTTGAATTCCTCACTGACCTTACATTATATGAGACTATTTTCAACAAGTTATCCGCCATGACTGATAGAGAATTTATTATTAGTAAGATTATTATTATGTTACACAGTACAACTTTCAGGCATTACCGTTAGGGCGCCTATTATTATTATTATTATTATTATTTTGCCTCTTATCAAATCTCCTTGAAAAGTGAATAAACTCCTTAACAATAATATCGTCTGGCAATTGACTCATATTATACGGGTTGAAATGTGCATTTACACCTTTAATTATTACTTTAAATGAGTTATAATACGGAGATTTCGTGTTTAGTTTATTAACTAGCTATCAATATACTGTGTTCATCAATGACTTCTTCCATCATGTGTCGAATATCGTTTGCCTCGTTCGAGAGCTGAATTCGCGACACAAAGAGGGTGAGATTCCCCATCGAGTGCCTCGCCGCGGAGACCGGTTGAGGAAACCTTCCGGAAGGGCGCCTGTTAACAGTTACCCGCCCGTCGTCCTCCTCCCTCGATCTCCCTGAGGCAGGGTTCGCCTGCCTGGGGGATAGGTGGCACAACCTTTTGGGGACAGGAGGCCCCTCCCTTACTCTGTGGCTTGGTGAGGGTCTGTTAGCGGTGTTTATAACCTGACGGCCGCGCGTGCCCCTCCTTCTTAGGTGGGAGTGGGGTGGAACTACGCACCGAGCGAGACGTAATCGAACACCTCTCCTCTACAGTGGGAGCCAGGGAAGAGGGCAATGATGCCTCGTCTCTCGGCATTGGACCGTCCCTGTTCCTCATTGTGAAATCGGGAGCAGGGGTCCTTTCCTGAACGGGAGGGGGGTTGACCGCTACCCCTGCATGCTGCGTTTCCACCCTACCTTCAGGGGGGGAGTTGGAGGCGGTGATTTCGTTTCCCTCGCTGCCCGACGCGCTTCTTGGAGATCTGACTTGCTGAACTACTTTCGAGTAACTGGGCTTTGGGAGGAGCGTCTCTTTCAACGCATCTAACTCTGACCGGAATTGTTCTACCGAAATCGTGTTTTTCTGATTTGACACCACGTGTTGGTGTTTCAGTTCAACTATCAACTTTTATACCTCATTATACTGTTTGAGGAGCACCGAGACGTCTACGTTACCCATAGAGATTACCGGTATTCTATGGAAGTTAGTAACGTAAAAGGTAATATTGTTCTCATTATCACGGAGGGTCGACACTTTATTTATAATGTCTTTCAAGGTATTCTCGTTTCTAGAATTACCTTTACGAGTTGGGAGGGTAGCACTAAACAGGGTGTTTAATTATACCCTCGCATGTTCTATTTCTTCTGAATCATAAAAATCATGACAGACAGATACAAGAAGGTCTGACCTAATATGATCTACTTTGTCAAATATAGAACATAACAATGGATTTTCTACAAGATTTACAGCAGACGACCCCATTGTATCTGTAACGGCTTGCGGGGGAGCGTAGCTGGGGGGGTTTGGGGTGGAGATGGGGGGGGAACGCCGAAAGGGATCCCACTTATATATAAAAACTTATATATAAAATCATATATATATATAAAATAAAAAATAATAATAGTACAGGATAAAACTATATACCCATTTAATATATGTACGAGCAAATACACACACATATATATATATATATATAAAAACAGCAAAACTTATATAAAATAAAAAATAATAATAATAATAATACAGGAAAAACTATATAACCATTTAATATATGTACGCGCAAATACACTTATATATATATATATAAACAACAAACTTATAAAATAAAAAATAATAATAGTACAGGGTAAAACTATATACTCATTTAATATATGTACGAGCAAATACATACTTATATATATATGAACATCAAATAATATACAGCAAAATACGTACACTTTATGTTCTACTGCGCTTATAACTAAACTCGCACGTGATCGAGTCTACAGTTACATCATTGTTGCTTTGTACTATGCAATAAATACAATTTAACATTATTCCACCACTCAAGGTGTGCGGGCGCCTATATTCAATGTAAAGGACCTTCAATTCGTTCAATACTATATTTGTGCCCACTTTACAATTGGATGGCAAATTATCACTCTTTAAACACAGACAGAATACAATCAAAAGTACGCACAAAGAGGGCGTCGTTAACCACAACACATCATTATTAAATTCAAGTTTATAAACAATCTTTTCCAATCGAGGGTTTTTTCTTACCGATCCGAGCTTTTCAATCGTAAACTCTTCTTCACAACGCATAGCGGCAGTTGAAACAATCTTCTTAGTCGTAACGACAGCTGCTCATTATATAAAGAAACAATTCTTCAGGGTGAATAGTGTAGGCGAGCTCTGCCCTGTACCGCTCAAGTCCTTTGTACCAAAGTTCATGATATTTCGAAGGGTCTAAACCTTTTAAATAAGCATCCAGCTCTAGACCATTCTCGCCATGCTCATTCCTACATTCGGTAAACCCGTCGAGCAGAGCGGTGTATGCGTATTCAAGAACCGTGTCAAAATAAATCATATCCGTAACACGCCCGTCTAATATAGGCTTCAGCTTGCGGAATCCGACGATTTCAAACATTCTGTCGAGGATGAAGCGGTTTCGCGTGGGGAGAACGTTATTATCAGATGCATTCTTCCACATCATTCGTACATCAATGCATGGCTGATCGTTATTTATGCACAACGTACAAACAACAGCATATGAGGGGGTATCACTAATCTGTTCTCTTCTTGTACCTAAACCTGCAGGTATTTTATAACGATCCTCACCCCACTTCTCAACTATCATGAAGACTGTATTCATCTCAACACTTAAATAAACAACATTACGTTTACCAGAGCTTGCTTGTCTACAAGTCGTTTCAAGTACATAGTTAATGGCACCGGTTTTACGTCTGAACACACGCAATGACTTCTACACGGACACGTCGTATACGGCATTGAGAATGCTGCTCAAAGGGAGCTCCATCGTTTTCTATTGTGAGAGTGCACGTCCAGTCGGGTCAAGCTCTCTGAGGTGACTATGATCAACCGGTGCGCGGTCTGGCTCGGAGACAGGTGTGGAGGAGTGAGTCACACGGACGAATCATACCAAGCGTTAATGTTTCATGTACAGGTTTGTTCCAGCATGAAAGAATCATGCGAGTACTTGTACCCATTATACCGGGCAATATCGGCTTTAATGTTTTATCACTCCAGATTGCGCACTAGACATTTTTCGTTCATTTGCACGAACTAAACACATTTTATTCACAATCCAGCGCACTATTTGAGAGAAGCATGCACCCATATTTATCCTTTTTAGCAGTTGATTTTAAACACACGTTAATGTTTTTAAAATGCCTATCTAAACGGTTTTTAAACACTAACGCTGGTAGAGTTCACGACGGACTTGGGAAGATTAATCCATTTATCAATTACTTTAAACGTAAAAAGTTTTGAGCGATATTAGTAATGAAACGTCTGCCACGCAACTTAAATCCGTTATTACAAGTATTGCTATTATCGATAGTGAACAGTTTCTAAAAATTTACGTTATCGATTTTATTAACGATTTTGAAAACCAATAAACTCTCCCCTTAATCTCCTAGTTTCGAGTGAATGCAAGTCTAACTCTTTAATCTTATCTTCGTAAAACTTGTTGCGCAATGACGGAATTAGTTTCGTGGGGTGACGCTGAACCCTTTCCAACCTATCAATATCCTCACGCAAATACGGGCACCAAAACTGAACGGCATATTCTAAATGAGGCCTGATTAGGGACTTGTAAAGGGCAATATAATATTCTTCGATTTAAATTCGAAATTACGCGCTATGAAGCCTAAGATCCTATTAGCTTTTGCGCAAAACTCCAGGCATCATAGGATGTGGTCTACAAGACCAAGGTGGCAAACCTGCACGATCTTCATGCTCGGATTACAGCAGCATGCGCACTGGTGGGAGCCAACATGCTGAGCCGAACATGGCAAGAATTCGTGTACCGTCTTGATGTCCTGCGTGCGACAAACGGAGCGCACATTGAAGTGTGTTGATAGTGTACACAAAACTGTATGAGTTTCTGTATCATATAAACTAAACGGTACCGTTGTATCATTTGTGGTTCTAAATATATTAACAACCAAAGTTGTCCAGGTCTTTTTGGAACACCCTCTATTATATCTGGCCCTACAGGATGTGGTAGAACTGTGTTTATGCTTAAAATCATTAAAGATAAGATGGAGATGTTCTCAAAATTTGTGCATAAAGTAATATGGTGCTATTCGACGTACCAGTCAGTATTCAACGAGTACCAAGATGATATTTTGTTCCAGAAAGGCATATATGACGTTAATTCGTTAAAGAGAAATGAACATACAGTCATTGTAATTGACGATCTCATGTTGGAAATGGATAAAACGTTTGCCGAGACATTTACAGTATTCTTCCACCATCTTAACATAAGCGTGTTCTTCATCAATCAGAATCTATTTTCAAAAATGATACATGCGCGATGTGTCGTTAAATACACAATATCTAGACTTATTCGCGCAACGTAGAGATGTATCACAAATTGGTGTATTAGCCAATCAAATGTTCCCCACTCAGCGTAAGGAGATTTTGGAAGTTTATAAAGAAGCTACAAGCCAGCGTTACGGATATTTGCTTCGTGACCTTCACCCGCGAAACTCGTTTAGGGTGCTTCTAAGAACGAATATATTGCCAAACAAGCCTGAAACAGTGTATATTCCAGAATGACAAATAGGCTAAAGAAATACCGTGAATTAATAAAAATCTATCATCGACTGCCCCGGGCATTGCAGCAGATGTTTGTTAAAAATATCCACTCAGACTTTTTAAAATGCATCTGTGAAATCTGCCTTAAT
Source organism: Bathynomus jamesi (assembly GCA_023014485.1). NCBI lineage: Eukaryota > Metazoa > Arthropoda > Malacostraca > Isopoda > Cirolanidae > Bathynomus > Bathynomus jamesi. The sequence continues at coordinate 123,920 of JAJOZX010007176.1, forward strand.
GTTATAAAATGTAATGTACCAATGAAACCCCCTCAGAAGACTCCCCTACGTCGTTACAAGAACATAATACGTACGCTTGCTCGTAAAAGTCAAACTGTGGGGAAGAAAAAGCGAATTATTGTACAAAGAGGGGGATCATTACTCCCCATCTTATTTTCAGTTTTGGGACCTTTACTGACTAGATTAATATAATGAAGAAAGTGGTAGTGATTCTGCACGAGGTATATTCTTCACTGCAAAGTTCAAAGAGTCCAGACACGGTTCTAGAACCCCGTAAAAGCAGGCTTAAAAGAATGGAAAGCGAATTGTTAGACCTATTAAACAGTGAAAAGTCACCTGATGAGAAAAGGATCTTATACCAAGAGGGTCTGCAGAAATTTCTTCATGAGTACGAAGATTATAAGAATCCGACAGAGATCCCTGTGGTTATTAGCAACAGCGCGAGCAACGATGAGCATGGCGACATAGGACCTGGGTCCGACGTTAGAGATGACCAACCAAAGAGTAACGGTGCGCCCCCACAACATATCGAACATGTATTAAAAAGCAGCCTCCTACATACATTGAGGAATAAAGGCTTTAGTCTTTATAATCTATTGAGTGAGGACCCCATCATACAGTGGACCGATGCAGGCGAGGTCATTGTTGAAGGAACAAGGGTACAGGGTCCAAATATCGTCGACATTGTCCATGATTTAGTGAGAAAGTGGGACAGGCCCTCACTATCAGGATGGGAGCATATTAAAGCAAGACTACAACAAATAAATATCTCCAAAACATTGATAGGAAATCTGAACAGGTTAAAAGACTTGGAGCAAGCCTCGCATGTGCCACAACTGAGTACGCCATCACCCCCAACGGTAGTGCCTCTAAAATAGGTAAATTGTTAACAAATTAAGAAAACGCTAAATGACATTTCTAACCCAGATCGCCTAAAACAGTTGTTAAAGCTACCAAAACGCTGATGTTGAAAGAAAACAGGATTCCAGGCTATTTTTGTACGGATATGGGGAAAGAATTTATAGGCTTAGCTTTTCAGAACATGCTGACAGAGTTTAATATCAGTTACTACACTAGCAATTCTCTACATAAGGCCTCTTTAGCTGAAATAGTTCAACGTACCATAAAGGAACGCATGCATCGCTATTTTACACATAAAAACACATACAGATATATAAACATTCTGGAATCATTGGCCTCATCATACAACCAACCGTTCACACCATTGCGATTGGGATAACACCCAATGAGGTTTTAGAAAGAGGTACGCACACAGCGTGAGGTGAGAAGAGATATTCGTAGAGTACCGCCACACTCTACACGTTTCAAAATCAATGATTATGTAAGGCTATCGCGTTCGGGAAATAAATTCGCGAATGGATTTGAGCAAGGCTGGATACGTGAGATTTTTAAAGTTAGTGAGTTAGTGAGACCTAAAGACGAGATAATGCTGTACTTCGTTGAAGATTTGAATGGAGAAGAAATCGCAGGAGGCTTTACTGCGAAGAGTTGCCGAAAGTGACCTTTAATTAGGAAAAAATGTGTTTAAAATTGAAAAAATTTGGGCAGCAAAGGTCAGGAAAGAGAAAAATGTACCTGTAAAATGGCTAGGGTACCCAGAAAGCTTCAACACCTATATAAAAGCTGATGCAATAATGAAGCTTAAATAGTATGTAACATGGCGCCTAAACATTTTTATGTCACACTAACGTCCTCTTCTCTGTACATCCTAACAACACCCTGGCCAACTTTGTAACAGAATTCCATGGACCCAATGAATTGGGAACGTGGAAACTATGATATTTGTCATTTACCATTACTTATTCGGACTATAGTGGATTTAATTATCCTAGAAGAGTTCCTTCTTCCACGCACGGTCTGTGGGTATCATAAAAAACCTCAGGGAATCATTCTGAGTTCATTCCCATCTTGAAACGGACATGTTATGTGCCTTGAAAAGTGGACGCTCAATTCTGCCAGTTGAGGTTTAAGTTTTGGTTTTTGGTTAAAAATATAATAGTTACCCCTTTATCTTTGATGTATTCAATCTGACGTGAAGGCAGTGAGTCTTTTGCTTATATTGAAGTTCTAAATGTAGCTGGGCTAGGCTGCTTTAAACCCTAGATCCTGTCCCAAAGCTGGATCCTATCTGCTTTGCAGATAGCTGGTGAGGGAAGCTATATTTTTGGGACCTCTTTGCGAGTGACCCGTTGCCCACGTCGGGCTAGCATCCTGAAAAAGAAAAACTATAGTATTTGTCATTTACCATTACTTATTCAGACTATAGTGGATTTAATTTTCCTAGAAGAGTCCTTGTTCCATGCACGGTCTGTGTGTTTCATAAAAAACTCACGGAACCATTCTGAGTTCATTCCCATATATATATTATATATATAATAATATATATATATATATAATATATATATATTGTTACATCTGGGAATATGACAAGGAAATTCATTACTAAATCAAAGGCTATAAATAAAGCCTATAAATAAATTGTTCATGGAAAAACAATCACGTGAATGCCAAAATGGCGATAGGCATTTTTGTATAGACGGAAACATTTTCGGATATAAACGAGACGATTTGAAAAATCTTAAGTACAACCCTATTCCCATGTAAATTAGAACGTAAGATAATGAATTTCATGTCTGTTTAATTCTATATAATTTCGAATAACATTTATGTAGATGGCGAATACACAATCAGTAGATGGAGTTAATAAGGAAAATAAAACCCAAAAATGACATTAGAGCTTGTGTGTATCATATCTTGTTCAAAGTTCCGGCTTTTAAATTATTTTTGGCTAGTTCATACGAGTTTATTGGTTATATAATGTGAGTTTCGCTGATTGTAATATATATATATATATATATATATATATATATATATATATATATATACACACACCATTCATTCCGGTTGGACTTCTGCTTAAACTTACTAAGCCGATGAGATAGAAGAGAATGTTTGTTTCTCTCGCAGTCGGAAACTTAGGCAAGTGTGGGATTCATAATGACCTTTTGGGGGATTATCCGCTATAAGCTCAAAACAAAGGGGATTTACAGGTCATTAACGAAATTGTAAACCTTAGCTGTACCTTTTAAGGGAAAAAATCTTTAATGAGCGGAGATTAACTCGCCCGACAGGTATTAATGTCTAAAACTGAAAATTAATTTTAAGAAGTTAAAACGTGAATTCAAAGTTTTTGAGAGAGAGAAGATCTGAGTGTATTCATTATTATTATTGTTATTATTATTATTATTATTATTATTATTATTATTATTATTATTATTTAAAACAACGTTGATGAAGTAGAAAATAAATTTGGTGTTTTCAGATTTCTAAGTATTATATTTGTTTCAGATTAAAAATGGCGAATAGTTTGGTTAGTTTAGTTTAGGTTAACTGTAGTGCTCTTTGCACTGCATTTACTTCAGTGTATATCCGTCACAAACTCCATTATTAATAATTTTAAAAAAAATCGAATTATTAAGGGTTCTCAAGTAAAAAAAAATCGCCCTGTACTTTTGGAATCAGGTTTCTGTGGATTTTTAAGCTCGCCTCGGGTCACAAATACTTTCTCGCGCAACTGTACCTCCCCGACGATCCGAAGAATGAAAAATCGAGAATACTCTGAAGGATTAATTGCTTTTCTGTTTCTAATATATATATATATATATATATATATCATTAACAATAATGTCATAAGCTTCCTATGGTTTTATCACGATTGTAAGTAAAACCAATATGGAATGGTACAATGTGTGTGTGTGTGTGTGTGTGTGTGTGTGTTATGATTTTAGTACGACTGTAAGTAAAGTATATATATATAGAGAGAGTGAGTATGAGCATTTAATATTTAAAATTACAGGTTGCCGATTGGAGAAAATATTCGAGATAGAGAGAATGCTGATTGGGGATTAAAATTTACGCTTCTCTGTACACTCTTTGAGATTTCCTATCGATACGTATCCCGTATACAGGTGTTCATTGCGTCCTTGTAGCGCCAGTGCTGAACTAAAAACTCCGACGGATTATTCAGTAAAGGTAGTTTGAAAGTCGATAGCATCGGAATTTGATGCAGGTGCGAGTTGATCCAACACTGGTTAGTGGATCCAAACGTTCACCTGCGTGATAGGATGACAGATAAAACAATAGTTTATCCCGAAAATATATGAATTTTAATGGAGAATTTACAGAGAACTGAAAAGAGATATTTATTCAAAAACTCCGGAATGACTTGTCGACGAGATGTATCGTGTTAATTTTAACTACTCTAGGAGTGATTTAGTGTTATTAAATAACATCTAACGCTGTTTTTCGTGGTGGAAAAAGGAGAGACAAACATGCCTATATATAAAAAACCGTCGAGGGATAAGTGGATGTCATGTGTACAATAATAATAATAATTGGTTGGTACATTGGTTGGTACATTCGTTGATAACGGAGGGAATTGTTTTCGAGTTTAACTTCGATTTACTTCATTGAAGATCTATGAACGTGTGTGTGTATATATATATATGTATATATATATATATATATATATATATATACATAATCGGTGTGTGTGTGTGTGTGTGTGTCAGGTGTACAATAATAATAACATTGGCAGCTTTTAGTACGTGTATAAACAACATAGGCACTGGCTTCTATGCCAACTGTCTGAAAGACACTTCTAAGCCAAGTGATGCTATCGAGAAATCTTATTATGCGTCTGGCTGCGCCAGACGTAGGATGCTCTGTCTTCCTCTCTCTCTTCCTCGCTTACCTTCCTAAGCGATGGAAACCCCTTTGGAGGGTGAGGCCGTCCCAACTTCTCCCCAAAGTCTCTTAGTTTAGACTCTTCCCCCAGCTTGCTGTGGGAATTCCTCCCCTTTTTTGACCCTGGGAGTTGGGGTGGGTTGGCACTGGGAGGGAAGGGGGGTTGGTACTGGCATTCATTTGATCAACATTGCAATTGCTCTGCACTCTAACCTTCTGCGTCCATACTACTTATAACACTGCCAACGTTGTTGTAAGACCATCAAAACAGCCCTTTTTCATGGCCGCCTAGCATAAAACATTTCCAGTATATTACATTTCACACGTAAACCATTTTAGAGACAAAAAGCATCGCTTTTGGTGGAATAAAATGATTTGTTACGCGTAACATCCTTTATCACGATATCTGCAGTCGTTGAGGAAGAGGAATTTTCCGCCTTGTCGAGATACCTAAAAAAGCATCGATTTTTAATTTGAACATCTGTGATTTATCTTCTTGAATAACTTGCGGAAAAGCCATTAAGGAAATACTAACATAATTTCCTGTTTTGGAAGGAATGATAAATAAATTGCGTCCATTTTTCATTAATTTCGACGATAAGTTTTTTGGATTAAAATCTGTGCTCGCTTGCGTTTAGCAAAATGAGAAGTCTAAATGTATGCTATTCATCTAATTAGTTTAATTAAAGGGCGAAATTTGTCACACACACACACACACACACACTTATTCTTCATTCTTTAATTCGTGGCAACGTTTCTCTAGAATTTATTCATCTTCACTGACGAAATAAAAAAGGTGAACAAATAATAATTTTAGAATTAAAGTGCAATCAATTACAGTTCATTAAATTGGGGTAACTTCTTACAACAAACATTTACATAAAATCTAAAACTAAAAATTACATTTTAAGGAAGGTAAGAAAAAAAAATTGATGAATCAAGTATAGAAAATATATTTAAAACTTAAGATTTAAGATAAAACAATAGAAAATATCTTAATTGAAACATTCCTACTGATGATTTATCATAAATGAAGTCCAGTTTTAACTTATAAATGAATAAAGGTTCCATAATTTTAAGCCTGAGGTCGGAATTAACGCTGGCGAGTACACTGCAATTTGACTGGGAGATCACGTGGTTGTTACAGGGTGCATGGTTCCATATACTGTATAGGAATTATTTGATTTCCATCTTAATAACTGACTGAAAATTTGTTTTAATTTATTATAAATAAAAAACTAACCAACCTGTAGAAGATTTTAATACTTCATTTCAGGGGTTCCCAAATTGGTGTTCCGCGGAACACTTGTATACCGTGAGAAGTGTTCCGCGGAACACAATTTGGGAACCCCTGCTTCATTTAATTACCTAATTATTCTGTAATAATGGAATTTAATGTGGTTGTTAATTAATGGAATGGAATTTGACTGTTAATTAAAAACATAATATATATGTACAGGGTGTCCGAGAATTATCTGTACAATGTTTGGCTGTTATTAAAAGTCAACCATGAAGTGTAGAAATTTCAGTGTTGTCCCATTTTACAGAGAATCTCATTAAGTTTTTTCTGATACCACGTTTTGACAAGTTTTTTAGAAATGTACGCGGGTGACAGACATTGATGATTTAAAAGCAAGAATCACAGCTGCTATTGAGCGAATTGATGTGGATATGCTGCAGCGTACATGGCAACATTTGGATTATCGATTCGATTGGCTGTTTTGCGAATCACTAATGGTGCACATATCGAATGTTTGTAACAACGTTACTTTAATAAAAGAAACTTTTGAGAATACAGATTCTAAATAATCTTGTTTAAGAATTTTACGTGTGTTATCAAGAATTTTATTAAAAGATGAAATTGTACAGATAATGTTCGGACACACTGGAATTTCTAAAAAACTTGTCAAAACTTGGTATCAGAAAAAACTTAATGAGATTCTCTGTAAAATGGGACAACACTGGAATTTCTGCACTTCATGGTTGACTTTTAATAACAGCCAAAAATTGTACAGATAATTCTCGGACACCCTGTATAATATATAATTATAAATAATAAGGGAAGGTGGGGCAACTCGGGATCCGTAAGGAAATCACAATTTTGTAGGCATTAGGACGCGTATTTGAACCCATTAAATACAAAAACATTTATCTTCACCTGTCTTCCATTCTGTATCACTTTTTATAGCGTTCTAGCTTTGCATTAGGTGTAACTGGAATTTGAGAAAGCCGTTGCAATTTTTTTGGTTAAAAAAATTGTAGGGCAACTCGGAACCCGGGGTTCCTTTTTGCTCCTTTTCCCAAATTTCAGTACCACGAGGTCACTGATGAAATTTCAGTCACAACGGTACTTGAAAATAAAACACTGATCCATAAGTAGCCTACACACAAAAAGCGACAAAATAAGTTCTTACAGCTTTGGAATTATGAATCAAGGAAAAATTCGCTGATGATAGATCAAATGGAGAAAAAATTATTTTTTTTTCTAATTTTTACGAAGTTGCGTGGCGTAAATTAAAACTAGATTGTACCACTAGTTTGGCCTGTAGAGGGGGTGTTCCGAGTTGCCCCACCTTCCCCTATATTATATTATATTATATGTAATTATATATACGGAAAAAAAAAACGCGGGAAAGAGGAAGGCTGAGTGTTTCAAATTAACCAATGAGGTGAAAGGAAAACATTTCGAGATACGGGGCATCGAGGAGTCGACGACTCGACGCGGGCGTGCGGTTGACGTGCCCAGGGCAGACTTTGGTTTGTGTTTGTGGTCGGAAGACGCGTTTGTCACATGTTTCATGTAATTTCACTAAGTTGTAGTCGTCCCAAGACTACTAGATTAATAACTAGTCGCCGACCCTCCCTTATTTACATCTTTAAAATAACTAAATAAATTTTTTTCAATATTTCGTACTTCCGGCCAATCAGGATGGCTCTTATACCCAGTCTAGGTTACATTATGTAAGGAAGCCATTTTAGGTCAGTTAGTTATTTCCTACATCACAATCTTTCGACCAATCAGAGGTAAAAGAAAAACTGGTGTCCCCAAAACTTAATATTTACCACAACTTTTTGTACCGACTGGGGAGGGAAGGAATTTTATTTTTTAATACACATATATATACACAGTATATATGGGGCTTTTCCGTTCTATGGGCACCAACCAAACTAAATTTGCAGGTCAGGTTAGGTTAGGTCGGATTAGGATAGGTTAGACTATGTTAAGCTAGGTTAAGTTAAGTTAGGTTAGGTTAGGTATGACCAATAATAATGATAATGTAATGTAATGTAATGGCCACTCACCTCTCTCAAGTAACTATTATAATCTACTATTGTATTATGATTCGTCAAATTTTTGAAGAAACGACAAATATTTTTTGCTTTTATTTATGTTCATAGCTGTTAATTTCTCTTATTTCAATGGTGCTCATAGAACAGAAAAGGTCCATATATATATATATATATATATATATATATATATATATATATATATATATATATATATTACAGGGCGTCCCAAAAAATGTATACACACTTTAAATACTTATAAAGGCAGTGTTTATTAAAATACATTTCATTTTCAAAATGTAATAGAATCTACAGACATTATTTAATTGTTTTGTCAACGCCTGTTTTCAAACTGACGTCCGTTCTGGTCCAGGCACTGCTGATAACGCGAAGCAATGGAATCGCAAACATCACGAAACATTTCGTTTGGTATTTGTGTGCATTCTCGTTCAATGGCTGCTCTCAATTCAGCGACTGTTGCAGGTTTTATAGCGTAGACTTTGTCTTTTAAGTATCCCCATAAAAAAAGTCTAGTGGTGTGAGGTCTGGTGAACGCGGAGGGTATTCTACGAAACCCCTTCGTCCAATCCACATCCACATTGTGCCAAGTACCACTCGCAATACTCCACTCTTCGGTCCGGATCATCTTCATTAATAGCATGGACTAATCTTGGAATGTAACTTTTCCATTGACAGCGCTTCAAAATGCGTTGGGCAGACGATTCTGAAATTCCTACCTCACGACTCGCTTGCCGCACAGATTTTCTTGGACTTTGGTGATACGTTTCCAGTACTCTTTCTTGCTTTGTGGGGCTTGTCGATGTCCGTGGTCTTCCGGAACGCTTCTTGTGGACATTCTGAACAGTTCCATCGGCTTCAAACTTATCTCTAATTCGAGTGATGGTAAGTCGCGTTGGTGGATCTGTTTGAAACTCCCTCCTAAACTGTCTTTGCAATTCAACTGCGTTTTCACACTTCCAGTAGCATTTTAGAATGAATTTCCTTTGTTCAAAGCTTAGTCTGACTGCCATTATTAATTCTAATGGGTTTAACTTGGAAAGAAAGAAACATCAATTGAGCTATCAGCTGTTAAAGTGTGTATACATTTTTTTGGGACGCCCTGTGTATATATATATATATATACATATATATACACAGGGTGTTCCATAAGTCCGGCATCATAGGAGAAATTCATATTTTTCTATTTCTACAAACCATAATTCATATTTTTCTCTTTCTACAGGCCATAATGTCTGTGAGCAAGGAAGAACGAATCCAGATAATTCCACTCATAGGAAATCGGAGTCAAAGAGAGGCCGCTGCTGAATTTAACAGACTGCATCCAGACACACAACTCTGTGTTATTGGCTCGCGGTCTGGATGCAGTCTGTTAAATTCAGCAGCGGCCTCGCTTTGACTCCGATTTCCTATGAGTAGAATTATCTGGATTCGTTCTTCCTTGCTCACAGACATTATGGCCTGTAGAAAGAGAAAAATATGAATTATGGTTTGTAGAAATAGAAAAATATGAATTTCTCCTATGATGCCGGACGTATGGGACACCCTATATATATATATATATATATATATATATATATATATATATATATATATATATATATATATAACCTTAACCTTACAACCTTACAAAGGTTTCGCGCGATGATTTCTCATTTCGCAAAGGTCAAGCTTGTCGCCCCTCCTCTCGAGTTGGCCTGGTGAAGTAGTGAGTTGGATTCTTGCGCTCTCCACATCACATAACCAGGTACGCCCAGCTCATCGGGGATTGTTCTGAGCCAGGCGTCTAGTCTTCTTTTAAAGATGTCCACTGCAACTCCCTTCGTGTTTCTTAGGTCTTTGGGCAACTGATTAAACAGTTTTGGTCCTCTCACTACAAAACTATTTTCTTTCAGGGTTAAGGATGTTCCCTGTCTCGCCTTCAATTTGGGAATACGACACAGTCTACCGTTTCTACTTTCCACCGTTGTTTGGGGAGTTATAGGGTTCAGAGTAAGATTAGGGACTAGTTTCTCCATTATTTTCCAAGTGTAATAATGGTGTATCTCTCTCTTCTCCTTTCCAGTGAATATTGGTCCAGTTCGCGTAACCTTTCCCAGTAATTTAGTTCTTTGCATCCATTGATCTTGGCTGTGAAGCTTCTCTGGATTCCTTCCAGCTGTCTAATATATTCTTTTTTATATGGGGATGTTAGAACCGAGCAGTATTCCAATTTGGGTATGATCAGGGTTTTCAGTAGAGGAATCATTACACTCCTATCCCTTCGTTTAAAGGTTCTCAATATCTGTCCCGTTATTCTCTTTGCTCTGTTTACTGCTATCTTATTTTTCGGTTCAAATTTCGCATCATCTGTCATTACACCCCTAAATCTTTTGCTTTGGAATTTCTCTGAATTTCCTGTCCATTTGGGGTATAATATTCCATGGATTTTAGGTCTTCTCTTTTTCCGTACCGTAACAGCTGAAATTTCTCGGTGTTAAACTTCATATTGTTGTCTTCCGTCCACTTGTAGATTCTGTTTATGTCGGTTTGTAGAGATCCTATATCTTCTGGGTTTCTTATTTTTCTACGGATCTTTGTGTCATCCGCAAAGGATGTTACTGTGCTGTCTCTGGTAACGTCCTCATCTATGTCAGTTAGCATGATTATGAAGAGTAGTGGAGCTAATACTGTTCCTTGTGGTACTGAGCTGAGGACCTCTGATTCTGATGAAGATACTCTATAATCGTGAAATCTCATACTTGATTGCATAAATCATTCTAACGTCTAACTGGAGAAGTGTAATTCGCGGCGTACCTCAAAAATCACTTCTGGAACCAATTTGTATTATTTATATCATTGACATCGACATATGAATTAAGAGTATAGTTTCAAAATTTACGGATAATACTAAACTAGAGGGACGAACAAAATCAGTGGCAGATTCAAGAAGATAAGTTACTCGAGTGGGCAGAAATTTGGTTTGCTTATTATGCGAGATAAGACACTAACGAATATTACGAAAAGAGAAAGATTTAGGTACTATTGTTGCCGACACTCTTAAACCAAGTAAGCAATGTATCGAAGTGGTTAGAAAAGCAAAATCTAAGAATTTATTGGTAGATCGTTTGAATTTAAGTCGGAGAAAACAGTACTAACGTATACGAGTAATAATATTATTCCTTAGTACGCGCCAATCTGGAATATTGTTTTGCTTTTAGAAACGACCACGACGATTTGCCTTCGAAATGACTGGTTTGTGCGTTGCAGTTTGGCCATGAAGGTTTTACTTCACCAATGTATGCAGAGACAGCGTCACTTCGTACTCTCTCTCAGGACCTTCTCTCCATCCGCCGCTCTCGAACCAACTCTCGAACTGCTTTCTGAGCGACGCGCTCCTTTTTTCATCGAGCAGATTTTTCGGTTCCAATCTCGCTTGGCAGGTCATTTGTGTCTTAATTATGTTTGGACCTAAAATTCAAAAGACAGGAATTAATACATGATTTCGATAATTTTCATTATTCCCTACTTCGGATCACTTTAACATATTGCTTCCTAGGAACCTCTCTTTAACATATTGCTTCCCAGTGTTAATCACTTTAACATATTGCTTCCCAAAAATAGACATTACACAACCAATTACAGTTACATTACAATAGTTTATAATATTTAGAGATTAGCTAGTCGAGAAAATGTAAATTTATGGACAACTTAACTTATGCTTTGCCATTTTTTGTGAATGTAAAATATTTGGATCACCTGAAGATCAGGGCCCCAGCCTTCTTTAGTTAGCCTTGTAAGGCTAACTAACGAAAATATCACGACCTAACCTAACCAATGGTTAGGCCAACTGTACGCCCTTGCCGATTGGTTAGGTTAGGGCGTAATATTTTCGTTAGTTAGCCTAGATTACCAACTTCTTTCTAACCAACCAACTCTTCTCTTTTTAACATATTGCTTCCTAGTGTTAATCACTTTAACATATTGCTTCCCAAGAGGGATCACTTTAACATATTGCTTCCCGAATGCTTTGGGAAGCAATATGTTAAAGTGATCCCCTACCTCTTTTAAAGTATTTAACTAACTTTATTTTATGAACTTAAATCATTTACTTATACAGATCTAGTGTTATTTGAAAACTATTTTGTCTTTAATGACCTGATTGGGCAAAGTTGGAGGTGGATATCATGTGATGGACGCGGCGGTGCCTGATTGGCAGACCTATCTTACGACCACGGACATAGCTAGGCCTGTTGTTCTGGCTTCATGGCAAAAGCCACGTACACTCGTTCAAATTCAAAATAAGCCCAGCTCCTACCTCCTACAATCTGTCCATTAACCTACTTACATTTACACATCATGAACTGTTATTTTGGTACTTTTTCGTTATCTGCCCCCATGCAAAATTTAAACCCGGTTAGGTCAACTGTACGCCCTTGACGATTGGTTACGTTAAGTCGTGATATTTCGCTAGTTTTAAGGAAAATATCACGACGTAACCTAACCAATCGTCAAGGGCGTACAGATGACCTAACCAGGTTTAAATTTTGCATGGGGTAGATAAAGGAAAATTACATTATTTTATATTCATTAATAAAATGTCGCAGTTCAGAAGCTCAAACAATGGCGTTCTACACTACCTTTCTGGAAACCTTCATCTGGAGGGATATGGTACGCTGGGACATCTCTTTTTGGAGAGAACAAAAATTTGGCATGGGAGGGTCTCGGTGAACCCACATTTTATCTGATTTGCAGACATTTTGAGGTTTACAAGAGTTCAAATAATGAAAACAATATTAGTTCCTGTTTAAAATATGTTCTACACAGTGTTCAAAAAGAAACGCAATCCGAAACAGAAAGAAAAGGGTTAGGTTACATTCTCCAATGGGTTCCGTTTATTTTCGAACACCCTGTATAATTTTATAAACTGGTTAAGAAAAATGGATTCTGTAAAATGAACAACAGTCTTGAAACGTGTAACAACAGTTAATTTTAGACGAAATTATTCACGAATGAAGCAATAATTAACTTTATTGTTGCCTTATTTTATTGCTTGCTCTTAAGGATTTGTTAATATAGTATTTCTTTAACTAGAATTCAAGCATGCAGTTAAGTTGGGTTTGGATTAATTGGATTATGTCCTCTTCACTCCTACGTGGAGCATAGGGCGTCAACTGTGCTTCGCCATCGGGTACGGTTGGTTTTAGAACCACATAAATAATAGCCTTCATAAGGAGCTCCTCCTTCAGAACAAATACCTTTGTATTATTATTATTATTATCATTATTCTGTTTAAGGTTCTGTCAACCATGAATGTCTTTGTAAGTGAACTTGGTTTTAATGAATTTTTGGCTCCTTAATAACACCCACAAACGAATGTTTAGAAAATATAATCTTAAAAAAATATAATTCAAACAGTTGGCTTCATAATTTTGTCCATGACTGTATTTCTCTCTCCCTCTCTCTCTGTATATATATAACCTTGGTTTTGCTTCCGCCCGAATTGTTCATTCTGACGAAGGTTAAGCTGTCACTCCACCTTAGACCTACAGTTTAACGTGGAATCCGAACCACGCCCCACCAGCACCCCAGCGTCTTAACCACTGGCTACCCAGTGTACCCATTTATCTACCAACCAATTTTTTTTTTATTGTGGGGAAGGATGAACAGCTGAGTTTTGCTGCGCGCCGCCTGTCATCACCGGGTCTCAATCCCGGGGCCGATGGATTCGTAGTCAGCGACCCAACCACTACGCCACCTCGGTGCATAACTTCGGCGTGTAAATATATATATATACAGGGTACGTAAAAAAAGTGACCCCTTAGAGGTAAACTGTCATATTAAAAAAGTAAGGGGACTACAGCTCCCAAACTTCATAGATGCTTACCTTAGCATGTTGTTCGTCTTAATTGAGAAGTTGCTCGATGTGTCCCCCTTCCTGCTCAACGCAGGCTTCGAAACGTGGACGCCACTGATCAATACACCTGTTTACATATCGTTAAGACACCTTCTCCCAGCCGAGCAGAATTCTTTCGCGTAGTTCATCTATGTCTCTTATATTGGTACCAGGGATATAAACTGGATTTCAGGGCTTCCCAAACACCATAATCTAGTGGTGAAAGATCGGGGCTACTAGCCGGCCACATATTGGGTTCGATAAAATCCAGTGTTTCGTTCCCAAGGAATGTGACAGTTTGGTGTGCTCTGTGAGCAGGGGCTCCATCTTGTTGGAAAGTATATCTTTCACTCTATCTAACTGATATTCGACGAATTAGTGGTGAAAGATATACTTTCCAACAAGATGGAGCCTCTGCTCACAGAGCACGCCAAACTGCCACATTCCTTGAGAACGAAACACCGGATTTTATCGAACCCAATATGTGGCGGGCTAGTAGTCCAAAGTTTACATCCCTGGTACCAATATAAGAGACATAGATGAACTACGCGAAAGAATTGTGCTCGGCTGGCTGGGAGAAGGTGTCTCAACAATATGTAAACAGGTGTATTGATCAGTAGCGTCCACGTTTGGAGGCCTGCGTTGAGCAGGAAGGGGGACACATCGAGCAACTTCTCAACTAAGACGAACGACATGCTAAGGTAAGCATTTATGAAGTTTGGGAGCTCTAGTCCCCTTACTTTTTTTAATATGACAGTTTACCTATAAGGGGTCACTTTTTTTACCCAACCTGTATGTATATATATATATATATATATATATATATATATATATATATATTATATATATATATGGGGGTATATATTTGTGTTTGTATGTATGTCTGAGCGCGCGCGTAGGCAACTTAGCACAAGTGAGGTCGAATATGCGATAATTCACAGATGTAGTGGGTAATTTCTTGTGAGGTAACACTTAACATTAAAACATTTAAATAAAAATATCGCCAAACATTTTTATTGCCGAAAAAAAAGATATGTTAGTCCTGATTAGGTTAGATTACGCTAGGTTAGGTTAGTTAAGGCTTGGTTAGGTTAGGTTAAGTTAGATTACGAGTATCTCACTATTTAATGACTTAACAGAATATACCCTTCGATTCCTCAGTTGCGTCCGAAACACTTATCACGCGCTGTTTGGTTCAATGGCACTAAGGTTAGGTTAGGTGAAATTAAGTTTTAGTTTAAGTTTTATATATGATATGAGTATATGTGGATTTATAAAAAGTCGGTACATCGTTTATGCAAAGATACACACATTTGTGTGTGTGTGTGTGTGTGTGTAAGAGAGAGAGAGAGAGAGAGAGAGAGAGAGAGAGAGAGAGAGAGAGAGAATTAAATAATAAAGCAAGCAAGCATTCGTAGATGAAACTATTTCCTCTTGGTAATCTGTATCGTTGCTCGACGGATAACAACACTTTAGAGGTTTATTATCACACCAAAAAGCGCGTTTGATGCGACATTCCCCGAAAGTACGTCTGCTTTTCGTCGAGTGACTGAATTTTATCGTGCGATTCGTTCTCGGGAGAACTTCCGCTTTACTTCCTTCGCTCAAGTGGAAGTCGTGGAAGGGGGCCAGATTTTATGACACTTAAATTCCTTCCGTGATTAACCATTTGTGGAGTGAAAAACTGCTTTTCTCTTCACATTTCATGCTTTTTCGCATCTGTCTCTTCAATCATATTATTATTATTATTATTATTAGTAGTAGTAGTAGTAGTAGTAGTAGTAGTAAGAGTAATAATAATAATAATTACAGACATTATTATTATTATTATTATTATTATTAATATAATTTTTATTGTATATATAAAGCTTATTAGATTTAATTGTTCTGTTTACGATTATTTTCCTCGCTGAAAACGCAATACTTTCTCGTTCCTCACACCTCATAATCTCTGTGTTCCAATCCTAAAGAAGAAAAGGCAACATCGTATTTAAGAGGAATTTTCACGTCCACGTTTTTCCCAGTTTTCCTTATTAAGTTGAAGGAAGCTTTCTAGATTTACCTTCATTTTTAGGATATGATACCACGTATGTTTTTTGTTGTTAAAAACGGATCCGAACGGTATTAACGGTTTTTCTTATTATTATAGTGTATCTCCTTCAACGTGCCATATCATCACAATGGACCTATCAAGGGGAAATTTTTCATGAATTCGGCTTCAACCGAGCAAACAACAACTGTGTGTTTATTAAACGTTCATAAACTTTTGTAGACCGTCTCTAAACGCTTCATATAAATGTTTGGTAAATGACATTGTTGGGAGGGGATAAAAAAGTACTTAACCAATGCAAAAAACTTCACTTTTTTTACGTGAAGGTCAAAATATGAAACTAAAAACCCACTCTAATAGACAGAGTTTATTTCCACAACAGTTTCGACGCCCACTGGCATCCTCCTCGGGTGGATACAGAAACACGAATGAACCAAAACAAGAGGGAAAAACAGTCCAGGGACCGACTGTTAAGAAATTCGCACCTAGGTTAGATCCCATTCTCCCGACACCGGAGGGGCATTTTCATCAAGTACATTCGCACAAATTTAAAACTATCTTCCTGTTCTAAACATACAGATTCTATTATTTTTTATTTTTTTACATAATTATTACATTTATTATTAAATTTATTACATTTAATATTGCATAATTATTTATTACAGAAATTATAAATTTATTATTACATTGGTTATTACATCGTTGTTTATTATACAGAACTTATAAACCGAAAAACGAATGAAAAAGGCGATTAGGAAACGATCCAGAGACCATTGAGAAATTCGCACCTAGGTTAGATACCGTTCTCCCGACACCGGAAGGGCATTTTATTACAGGGTCCGCTTATAAGTACATTCCCACAAATTAAAACTATCTTCTTGTTCTATACATACAGATTCTAATATTTTGACATAATTACTGCATTTATTATTGCATTTACATTTTTTTAACATTTATTATTATTACCTTTACCCTAATTATTAAATTTATAATATTACCTTTATTATTACATCTGTTGCATTTATATTTATTTCCACATTTATTACTTCCATTATTACATTTACTAAAAGCGAGTAAGGAAACAATCCAGACCTTTAAGAAATTCACACTTAGGTTCGAACACCACGTTCCCACGACTCCGTAAGGGATTTTTTGACCAAGAATCTCATTAAAGGGTCTAACTTATAAGTACCTTCGCACAAATTAAAATTATCTACTGTTTCTATACACACAGATTCTATTATTTTTCTTTTGACATAATTATTACATTTATAAAGTACCTTATTTGATTCCCAATCTATAGCAATAGCATGATTATTTTGGCTGGCGTGATATAAAATGGCATTATTAGTATTACAACTTCTGAAGGCATATTTGTGTTCTTTAATACGGGTTTCAATATTTCTTCCAGTTTCTCCCACGTATACTAAATCACAACTTTTACAGGGAATGCTGTAGACACAGGCTTGTTCCTCTTTTGCAACGTTATTCCTAACCAATTTACTTTTCACGGTAGACGAATATTTGAACGCCAAAGCAAACTTAAAATCTTTCGTCAACGGTTTTACTCTTTCTAAGCCGGCAATGTAAGGCAAACTCACATATTGTTTTTGGGTAATTGAAGGTTCCCGAGGGGCATAAAAAGATTTTCTGGCTTTAAAATACGTCTTTCTGATAAACCACTCGGGATATTTTAAATCCTTAAAAATGTTCCAAATCTTTGAATTTTCCGGTCGGTCCCTGGACTGTTTTTCCCTCTTGTTTTGGTTCATTCGTGTTTCTGTATCCACCCGAGGAGGATGCCAGTGGGCGTCGAAACTGTTGTGGAAATAAACTTTGTCTATTAGAGTGGGTTTTTATTTTCATACTACTTAACCAGTTACCAAAGGAAATTAGAAATACAACTGATGTTCACGTGGATGCTTATGTGAGCGTCTTCAAAGAAAGACTAGACGCCTGGCTCAGGACAATCCCAAATGAGCCGGATGTACCTGGCTGGGCCCTCTGTGAGAGAGAAAAATCAAGAACGTAAGTCTTTCTTACGTCAAGTCAGCCATCAAGTCAGTTTGAGAGGTATACACAGTGTGTGTGTGTGTGTATATATATATATATATGCTGCAAACCCACAAGGAAAATGAAAAACGATTCCAAGGCCTTTCGTGTATTCAGAGCTACACCTCGTCATTCCCTGACGAGGTGTAGCTTTAAATACACGAAAGGCCTTGGAATCGTTTTTCTTTTTCCTTGTGGGTTTGCAGCATTCATTCATTTCACATGTTTAATTGTGAAATTCATCCCATATTATATATATATATATATATATATATATATATATATATATGTATAGAAACGACGTAAGTATAGAGGAGTGTTCTGCACACGAGGAAGAGAAATAACGAACAAATGAAAAATGAGGTGACCGCCCAGGAATCGAACCCAGGATCTTCCGATTGCCGGTCAGATATGCTACCACTACACCACGGCCTCGATCAGTCAGAAGTCGTAATTCTCCTACATAGGGCAGAAACCAATGCCTTGAGAGGGCACCCTCGCAAATCGTGAATATGTACATTTAACTGCAATGACCAAGGCATTGGTTTCTGCCCTATGTAGGAGAATTACGACTTCTGACTGATCGAGGCCGTGGTGTAGTGGTAGCATATCTGACCGGCAATCGGAAGATCCTGGGTTCGATTCCTGGGCGGTCACCTCATTTTTCATTTGTTCGTTATTTCTCTTCCTCGTGTGCAGAACACTCCTCTATACTTACGTCGTTTCTATACATTAATATACTGCGTGGTCATTGCAGTTAAATGTACATATTCACGATTTGCGAGGGTGCCCTCTCAAGGCATTGGTTTCTGCCCTATGTAGGAGAATTACGACTTCTGACTGATCGAGGCCCGTGGTGTAGTGGTAGCATATCTGACCGGCAATCGGAAGATCCTGGGTTCGATTCCTTGGCGGTCACCTCATTTTTCATTTGTTCGTTATTTCTCTTCCTCGTGTGCAGAACACTCCTCTATACTTACGTCGTTTCTATACATTAATATACTGCGTGGTCATTGCAGTTAAATGTACATATTCATGATTTGCGAGGGTGCCCTCTCAAGGCATTGGTTTCTGCCCTATGTAGGAGAATTACGACTTCTGACTGATCGAGGCCCGTGGTGTAGTGGTAGCATATCTGACCGGCAATCGGAAGATCCTGGGTTCGATTCCTGGGCGGTCACCTCATTTTTCATTTGTTCGTTATTTCTCTTCCTCGTGTGCAGAACACTCCTCTATACTTACGTCGTTTCTATACATTAATATACTGCGTGGTCATTGCAGTTATATATATATATATATATTATATATATATATGGGATGAATTTCACAAATCCGGAAATTTGTACGCCAACATTTGTACGACGGAAATTTATACGCCAGCATTTGTACGACGGTAATTTATACGTTATCCGCAAGAAATTCATGATCAGTTAATAAAATTGAATTTGAAACTAGGTAAGTTAAAATACAAATTATCACAAATTATGAAATTACATATTACAATAATTAAATGCATAATTGAACTAGATTTCAGCTTATCAATTTAAGAGAAAATGTAACTAGCGATATACAGAACGAATGTCATTTAAAAAATCGGAGAACAAATCTTGCGAGTTTTTTCTCATTAATCTCCAGACCTAACCTAACCTAACCTAACGAATGTCATTTAAAAAATCTCTTGCGAGTTTTTTCTCATTAATCTCCAGACCTAACCTAACCTAACCTAACGAATGTCATTTAAAAAATCTCTTGCGA
Organism: Bathynomus jamesi; assembly: GCA_023014485.1. NCBI lineage: Eukaryota > Metazoa > Arthropoda > Malacostraca > Isopoda > Cirolanidae > Bathynomus > Bathynomus jamesi. Next base: position 143,725 of record JAJOZX010007176.1, read on the forward strand.
GTTTTTTCTCATTAATCTCCAGACCTAACCTAACCTAACCTAACGAATGTCATTTAAAAAATCTCTTGCGAGTTTTTTCTCATTAATCTCCAGACCTAACCTAACCTAACGAATGTCATTTAAAAAAATCTCTTGCGAGTTTTTTCTCATTAATCTCCAAACCTAACCTAACCTAACGAATGTCATTTAAAAAATCGGAGAACAAATCTTGCGAGTTTTTTCTCATTAATCTCCAGACCTAACCTAACCTAACCTAACGAATGTCATTTAAAAAATCTCTTGCGAGTTTTTTCTCATTAATCTCCAGACCTAACCTAACCTAACCTAACGAATGTCATTTAAAAAATCTCTTGCGAGTTTTTTCTCATTAATCTCCAGACCTAACCTAACCTAACGAATGTCATTTAAAAAAATCTCTTGCGAGTTTTTTCTCATTAATCTCCTAACCTAACCTAACCTAACGAATGTCATTTAAAAAAATCTCTTGCGAGTTTTTTCTCATTAATCTCCAAACCTAACCTAACCTAACGAATGTCATTTAAAAAATCTCTTGCGAGTTTTTTCTCATTAATCTCCAGACCTAACCTAACCTAACCTAACGAATGTCATTTAAAAAATCTCCTGCGAGTTTTTTCTCATTAATCTCCAGACCTAACCTAACGAATGTCATTTAAAAAATCTCTTGCGAGTTTTTTCTCATTAATCTCCAGACCTAACCTAACCTAACGAATGTCATTTAATAAAATCTCTTGCAAGTTTTTTCTCATTAATCTCCAAACCTAACCTAACCTAACGAATGTCATTTAAAAAATCTCTTGCGAGTTTTTTCTCATTAATCTCCAAACCTAACCTAACCTAACCTAACGAATGTCATTTAAAAAAATCTCTTGCGAGTTTTTTCTCATTAACTCCAGACCTAACCTAACCTAACCTAACGAATGTCATTTAAAAAATTCGGAGAACAATCTTTGCGAGTTTTTTCTCATTAATCTCCAGACCTAACCTAACCTAACCTAACCTAACGAATGTCATTTAAAAAATCTCTTGCGAGTTTTTCTCATTAATCTCCAGACCTAACGTAACCTAACCTAACGAATGTCATTTAAAAAATCTCTTGCGAGTTTTTCTCATTAATCTCCAGACCTAATCTAACCTAACCTAACCCAACCCACCTGTACCTATTCAACAACTATTTACCTACATGTTAATCCTTTAATGCGCTGTGATACATGATAAAATTTAAAATTCTTCAAATTGAAATTATTTTCAAAATATTTAAATAATGTTTACTTTTATTTATTTATTTATTTTTTGCACCTGTGCTTATGTTTATATAAAAAAATGAAGTCACGGTTATTATCATAGGTAGATCGTATACTTAAGTCAAAAAAGTCCGGTAGAGCGCATACTTAAATTACCGTCGAACAAATGTCAGTCGTATAAATTTCCAGTCGTATAAATGTTCTGGCGTACAACTGCTGGCATATAAATTTCCGTCGTACAAATGTTGACGTACAAATTACCGCACACGGAATTTCACAATTAAACACGTGAAATGAATGAATGATGCAAATCCACAAGGAAAAAAAAAACGATTCCAAGTCCTTTCGTGTATTCAGAGCTACACCTCGTCAGGGAATGTCAGGGAATTCCCTGACGAGGTGTAGCTCTGAATACACGAAAGGCCTTGGAATCTTTTTTCTTTTTCCTTGTGGGTTTGCATCATATATATTATATATATTTTTTTTTTTTTTTTAAGTTCAGGAAGAACCGATTCGCCTCTATTTAAAAGGGCATATCTCAGCGGAAAAACAAAGAAAAAGGGAGAGGAAAGACAGAGGAAAAAGAAAGGGTGGAGGGGACAGTCGAAGTGGAAAAGACCAAGGATGACAAGGACTGCAGGGTCGAGCCCCATCATCCTTGGGTGCTAGGGCCGGGAGGGCGCACGTGAAACCTCCAGGAACAAGCACGTACAAACGAGCACAAAGAGCACTCAAGAGCACGAGCTTAGAACCCCCTTGCGGGGATATATATATATATATATATATAATATATATTATATATATATATATATATATATATATATATGCAAATAACTGCAATGACCGCGCAGTATATAAATGAATAGAAACGTTCCTTAATACTTATGTCGTTTCTATTCATATATATATATATATATTATAAAGTACTGAACTAACAGACTCGTTAATTTCATATCTTTCCTTTTGACAACTCTTCAGATAAGATCTCCTTGAGAGTGAAGGGGTTCTCTTCCATTTACGTACTGATGCGCGAGCGATTTGATTGATGTCGGAAAAACTTGTGTTCCAAACTTTAGTGAGATCAATTCATCAGAGGTTGTTCTGTTTTCAAGGATGCTCAGAATATTTCAATTGCTTTAGGAGGATTTGGGACCTAACTTCTTAATACATTTTAAGCCTTTTAAACGTTTTAAACCTCATCTTTTTTTTCGACAAAACTAAAACAAAACAAAAAAAGACAAACTGGGAAATTCTAATTTTTAAAAATTGGTTGTCAACAATTTGTTTGGTTCATTTGAATTTCAACCAGAAAAGGTCTCATTTTGTCTTTTGTGGTTACGCGTGTGGTCTGTCGAGTGATAATCTGTGTTTTCGCCCTTCAGAAACAACAAAGAAATTAAGCTAATACATTAGCATAATTTATGACGTCATAATGTTAAATAATTAGATATTTATATTATTTAAGGCGTTTCTAGAAAAAGAAATAATAATTATTAAATATAAGTTAAAGGTTAAAATCTATTTAAAATTTTCTATTTTATGTACTTAAAATTTTAAACTCCCGAAGTCATTTATTATCTATATGAAAATAAACTAAATTTAGGTGACAAGGTTTCATTTTGTTTTAATTTATTGGTTTGCCTTTAATTCTGCGCTTATCTTTATGCGTTTTGTGGTACTTGGTATTAATGGTGAAAACGTCATTATACCATAAGTGATGAGACGCAAATGAAGCTGGGAATGTTTTTAGAATGCTCAAATGATGTCAGAAAGTGTAATAATGATACAGAAGTGATGAAATATCTTTTATACAATTTTAAATGTACTTTAAAGAAAGTATTAACGTTTATATAGTGTGCTTTTAACATGTTGTTTACAGCTAATGTGGACCTACGTTAATTTTGATTTTTTTATGAATACTTTTTCGGTTATTTATGGTTTTTATGTTCTATATTCGAAGTTTTACGTGATGAGAGGGTTTTTCTTTTCTGCCTCACTCCTTTTCTGCTTCAAATTTGAACATAGTTTCTCTATTCGTAATAAAATCCTAAAAGCGAAACGGACTAAAAATAATGAAGGAAAATTTTTCTCGGTGTTAACGCACTGTTTCTCATCAGTCCTCAAATCTGTGGGACTGACGAGGCGCGATAAATGCCTGAAAGTAGTTTAAATAAGCACACCGGACAAAAAATTAGTCACCCCTCTCAGAATGTACCTAATAACGTGTGACGGCGCCTCTGGCCTTGATAACCGCACGAATCCGGCGAGGCAGAGACTCTACGAGGTTGTGCATGTACTGAACATCGATTTGCTGCCACTCGTTCATCAGCGGTCCCGAAGTTCCGCCAGAGTCCGTGGGTGTCTATTCCTGCGCTTCACTTTCTGTTTCCAGCCTGAACAACACCTTCGATGCATTCAGGATTAAAGGCTTCATTGGACCTGCGATGTACTCGTCGGCTCCCATCATTGGAGAACAAACAAAAACGGGACTCATCGGACCAAATTACACGTTTCCAATCTGCCGCAGTCCAGTTTTTGTGCCTCTGAGCCCATTTATAACGTGCCAATTTGTGACTTGCTGTTAACAGCGGCCTCTTCCGTGGTACCCTGCTCCAGATGTCCATCGCATGCAGTTCTCGTCGCAATGTCCGTTCGGAAATTGGTCGCTGGAGAACCTCATTGGTTTCTTGGAGCAATTGTTCTCTGGTTTGAAAACGATTTGCAGTTACTAGACGAGAAACATGGCGGCGGCCCCTATTGTCGAGAATTGTTTTCCGGCCACAGTTACGCCGTCGATTGTCAGTTGATTGCGAACTACACCACTCTTTGTAAACTCGCTGGACAGTACGCGTTGACACACCAACAAATTGGGCTACTTCAGACATTTTGTGTCCGTGGGCTCTGCCAAACACGATGGCTCCTTTTTGCCACTGAGTAACGTCTGCCTCACGACCCATTTTGCAGACTATATCCAGCACACACACTTTGTTCTTCACCACCTCACGAAACAGATCTGATCCTGTGTGCTACGTCACCGCTATTTGTCACTTACCAATGCTACATCAGCGCCCTCTTAGTAGGGCAGCTAAACAAGTTGAAGTGGACAATCCAGACAAAAGCACCAAACTTTCCCTACTTGTATATTTTGGACCAACAATTAAAAATATCCCCGGAACCACCTTCAGAGACCATTACTTGGCCGCCATATTGGATTTCAAGATGGCCGCCATAGACAAAATGGAATTTCTGATATAAGTTTCAATAGAGAATTCCCTTGGCATGTTTGGCATCAAACTATGTTTTTTGGCATGATCAGATCAATAAAACAACTTTTAAGCTGATCAGAAGTATGTTTACTGTAGAAATCACACTTCGTACAACATATAGAGTGAAAATCGTGAATATTTTAACACAAAAACCATGTTCAAGAAAACTATGTTTAAGAAAAATCAACGAAACTATAACAATTGAAGATTTCACCCACCAAAAGGTAGACCTTTAGCTCTATAACTGAATGTGGGAGAGGAAAATTGGCAAAATATGTGCATTTTAAAAAATGAAATTCTACAAAGGTCAAAATGCTACCCTTTCATATTTGCACAATTTTCATGCATTATTCGTGGTTCTATAGAAAACTTGTATTAACAACATTTGTAGAGTAAGGGCAGGGCTATTAAATGGGCACCATAAAATGGAAATATCTTGGCATTTAGCATTGCAATGCCTACTGTCCCCAACTCACCCCTGTCCCGAACTGTCCGAACTCACCCCGCTCGACGCTATATGTTAAACTGCACAGTTGCAGCTACACAGTTCTGTACACTTCCACCTGGCCTTCTTGCAAGCACACCTGGTGCCACATCCACTCTTGCTCTTGCAGCCGCATTTGACCAATTCGCTGCAAGCTTTAGATGCTACTGGTCTTGTGGTCCAAACTGGTGTCCATGACTGGGCCTCTTCGCTAAAGGTCCATCCCCATCCTTCAGGAGTTGGAAGATTCTGTTCACTTCTCTCACAGGTCGACCATATTCCTCCCTGGTATGTGACCCTCCTGGTGTGTTGGAGAAGAGCATCCTGAGTTGGTGGGATAGTCTCCATAGCTTTTCCCTTCTGACAGAACATGACCTTTCTTGCCTCATCTACACGTTCAATGTCACTGGTGTTGTCATAGAGGACAACTGTGTACCGTTCAAGAAGCTTGAAGTGGGGAGTTTCGGCGTCAACATCTGCAAATGGATTTCGTGCCATGAATGTGAATGCTTGTGTTACCTCAGGGTAATGGTGCCATGCTGCCCATGCCGTATTCTTGCCCCTTCCGTAAAAGGATGATGTTGTATCACATCCCGTGAAGCAGTGAAACAGTGGTAGGGATGTGCATCTCTCTTCACCCAAAGAGGCACAGATTGTGTTAATATGATGGTAAGTGAAGTTTTTCCCAGTGCCAAAACCAACCCAAATATTTACTTCAGATCTTATGGACGTCAAGTGATGGAATTTTCATATTAGAATGACAATAACATCCGTGTCTACAGTTCTGATCATGCAGTTAATGTGCCCTTCCTTTATTGCATCTTGAAGATGAATGAACAGTCTAGTGTCTGCCTCCTCATGGTCGCATCTTGGCATTGTGCGGTCGGCCCCATTGATGATGACTTCAGGTCCTGATGTAATAACAACTTCTTTGTTGTTAGGAACTTCCATTGCAGCAACCTTGTCTGATAGGAAAGCGAACAGTTCTTGCTTGTTTCTAGAGTCTCGAAGGAAGTCATGCCAATTTAGGGGTAATTTGGTTTTTCCTTCAACCTTTCTTCTGATTCCTTTTCCCCGTTTTTCTCTGGTAGTCTCTGGCAAGTTTCTAACTGTTTGATGAGATAAGGGACGAATACACGATCTGCATACTCTTCAAAGTTGGTAACACCTGCAGTAGACAGCAAATGGACGATGGCAGCTCCATCAAGAAGTTTCACATCAAGAGGATCTGGAGGGTTGTCCTTGTTTACAAATGTAATGATTTTCAGTAGGTCAGACTTTTTCCCAAACCGCAATTTCCCACCATCAGATAGGGAAGAAGGAAAGGGGTGATTCTCGTGTTGGAAGAATGCATCCATGTCACTATGCCGATGTTGCATAACAATATACAGATGAGAGAATAGAGCAACATCGTTCTTCAGTAGTTGGATTCCCCCAACATTCCGTACCTGAGATTTCGGCCGAGGACATCTGAAGAGGGCAAGCGAGTTCTTGATCGGTGTATGAATTGACCTTGTACAATCTGTGACAACTTCTTTGTAGTATCGGCTATATTGCTCCTTACCCAAATCCTTTATAGTTCTCACTGTATGGACCACAGATTCATCCATGACATTCCTTGTGTCTAAGGCCAGTAACTCATTCCCATTATCACAAAATAGATTTCCCATATCACGGAAGACTTCAACGAGATTAGAAACATGATCCTTGAATCTTCTCTGTGTAGATAGTCCTTCTTCGTGGTGGAAGTTGTTGTCTTCAGTTTCTGGAAGGTTTTCGTCTTCATATTCAGTAATCAATCTGGCTTGTTCTGGCCCTGTTACCATCCACTTCTTGAATGCCACTGGATTCTCAGTCAGACCCACCGCGCCTCCTGAACCTTTGACTTTCTCATTGTTTTGTTCATGCGCTTGGTCTAAAGGCATGGCTGAGAATCTCTTCTTGGTCTTGTGTACTACCCAGTGTCCATTTCGTGAAAACTCATTCATAACTGGCTGAGGGAGATTCTTCATGTCCCGGATGTGGAGTGGAAGCCAACGTGCGTAATTCTGGTGGTCAAGAGCAAAGAACCAGGGAACTACTTTCTTCAAGCTTTCTACACACAATGGAAAGTCTCCTGCACGATGTGATCGTATGAATATGAGGCCGTCTATCTCCATCTGAAGAATTGTTCCCAGTATTGGAATGTTGGACTGACCTGAACCATCTTCTTCTTCCACTCTTCCTTTGTCTTGTCATCATAGTGAGCGGTAACGGTTCCGATAAAATGTCAAGCATTGCAGATGATACTTGGCTTCAATGGCCATGAGATCACCACCTCCTATTCTAGACATTAGTTCTGTGTCACTGAGTTCTGTAGCCATCATTCGTAAATTGACGTCAGCGCCAAATGTACTGAATTCGTGAAGATGCCCATGTGTTTGTTGACAAAACACACAAGTTGCTTTGTCCATAGGATGCCGCTGAACCCGCTTCCCCGTAGATGAACTGGTTTCACCTTCATCCGCCCTTTCTCTCTTTTTTGTAGCCCTTTCTCTCTTTTTGTAGCCCTTTCAAGCTTTTCTTTACTAAATTTAACATGGCATGACTTGTGCCACACAGCTTTATTCTGAACCAGATCTTCAACAGTCACCTCTTCATTGAAAAGAAGAGGAACTGGTAGTCTTCCAAGATTCTTGAATGCGTTGACATTCTCCATAAATGTTGCATATGCTTCAGTTTTTTTACCACTCACAGCATTGAGTGGACATTTAAGAGTCTCACCTTTGCTCTCTTGACAAACCATGCATTTGCTCCAATCCATGTTCACAAATCACCTGCAAAACAGAAAAGCACATATTATATAGTTATATTATTAAATATTTTACATTAAATAAACATTTAAGGGTAATTCTGATTATTTTATAGCAATCCTGGCATCGAAATATGTAGGTTTAGGGACTATTTATTTACAATTACTCCTCACAATAGTTTGTTGATTTCTAGCTGGCAGCCATCTTGGATTTCCAAAATGGCAGCCAAGATAGGGTTGTGCGTCTTGGTTCCGGGGAAAAATTGGTAGCTAAGGTCCTGAACAACATTTGAGCCAAGTTTGGTGCTTTTGTCCAGAATGTCCACTTACTTCAAAAATCAGGGTCTAAGCTACTGCACTATCTGTGTGACCTTGAGCTTCCTACTATCAGTGCTATTAGGGGTGACTAATTTTTTGTCCGGTGTGCTTATCATTGTTTAGTACCGAGAATTTAGTTTGCGGTTTACGACAGATTTAACCTTAGATTTTCAGTTTATAAAATGATCTTTTTCTTTATTCTTTCATCGCCTTTTGTACGACTTCAAACTTTGGCACTTTTTGACTCATTTTTTCATTATTTGATTCAGTTTTATATTTGGTTAACTGTTCATATCTCCCTCTCTCTCTCTCTCTCTCTCTCTGCCCATGTTAATAGCAGAAAGCCAATTAAAAATTCTGTAGGCCCCTTAAAAGATAAAAATGGCGTACTGAAATTCGGTGATAAAGATATAGCTAATACGTTAAACGAGTTCTTCGTTACAGTCTTCACGGAGGAAGACTCGATTGAAGTGCCAAGTCCTCGGATTACATATGACGGTGACCATCACGTAGAGACCATAAGTTTTACGAGAAATGAGGTACAGCAATTAATCGATAAGATGAATAAATACAAATCACCTGGCCCCGACTTATTTCTCCCAAGGGTATTAAAAGAGGTTAGCCACAATGTTGTTGACGACTTAGTAACCATATTCAAACATTCAATCGAGTTAGGGAAAGTTCCAACCGACTGGAAGTTAGCAAATGTAACGCCAATCTTTAAAAGGGGTAATAGGGAAAATTCTTGTAATTACCGCCCGATCAGTTTAACATCAGTTGTCGGCAAACTGTTGGAATCCATCATTACAAAACGTATTGTGTATCACCTTGAATCTAACAATCTAATTTTTTATTCTCAACATGGATTTAGGCGGCATAGATGCTGTCTGACAAACCTGTTAGAGTTTTTCCATAATATGCATACTAGGGTGTTTCATAAATGAGAACCACATTATATTTTTAATCCACATAGATGCCCGTATTCGTTTTACATATTTATCACTCCTGGCCAAAGATGAGACTCCTTCGACAACAATAAGGGGTCCCGAGAAATCACGCCTTACGTCAGAGAGCACAGATTCATCACTTCTTCATCATTTCCCCCTTCTGCTTCTTCGGAAAATCCTTCCTGTTCTTGAAAACTGCTTTCAGCAGGTACTGTTTGTCTTCTTCCTTCGTTGTTAGGGCAGTGTTGAATTTCTCGATGAGAGCGATCCCCCGTTCAGCCGAGTCGTTCACCACAGCCAGGACGCGGACCCTAGCTAGGCCTGCTTGGTAGTGTGGGTCGCTTTCCCAAGACGAAGCGGGATTTTCGACGAAGGCGCCGTTGATCCCGAGTGCGGTGAAGAGATCCTTCGTCCTCGAGGTAACGAAATCCGAAATCTTCTTTCCTTTGAAGGAGCCGAGGACGGTCTTCCCCTCCAGACGCTTCAACGCTTTCCTCGATGCCGGCTTGGCGAGGTTCTCTCGCATCCTTTGTTTCCCTTCCTGAGGAACCCCTTGATCGAAGAATGCCAAGCCGACCAGCGTCTCGGAGAAGTACCAGAGGTGTCGTTTCATGGCCGCTTCCGCTTGCTTGGCGACGTCGACGATCACGGCATCTTCCTGCGGTATTTCCAGCAAGAACTCCAGATCCACACGTGGGGCCTGCTCTGCTCTCGTCGCACGACTCCAAGCCTTTGCGTAGGCCAGGGCGACGAACAGGCAGATTTCTATGACTCCTTTCCGCTCCCGCCCGGTCATCCTGAACTGGTCCTGAAGGAGGTACAGCTTCAATCCGTAAATGGCTTTCGCCATCCACCCCGCATGGTGGTATGCTCCTGGCTTCCGCAGTGGCACATTGGCGACAGTCTCTTCCCCGAGAAAGAGGATAGCCAGTTGAAGAAGTTCTTGGTAGTCATCCCGCGGCTGACCAGAAGCCAGAGCTTCCCTCACGACAAGGACAGTTCGGTCCTTGAGACCCTGAAGAGGTCCAGCGATGCTGCAGCTATCTAAATCAATAGCAGTGGTGATAAGAGATCGGTCGATGAAACCCCACTGCTCTTGGAATCTTTTGAAGATCCCAGTCTCGGGCCCAGAGGTGGGGCCCATCGAAGACCGGAAGACTTGGGCCAGGACGATTTCGTACATATGGTGCCTGCCTGCTAGGTAAAGAAGTTGCTTCCCGAGACCCTCCTCAATCTTGACGCAGGCTCCCACGTGAATCCCGGTGTTCGATGCCGTTCGGACAGGTCGTGTTCCCGCACAAGATCAATGCTGGAACTTTCGGAACTCCAAGCAGCTTCTCCTGGCCGTTCCCGGTGACCAGCACAGCAATCCGGTCCACAGATCCGTCACCTGTGATTTCAGGCAGCATTTTCCCGTCCCAATGCAACACCAAGGGTTCCTCAGGACAGAATTCTCCCTCTTGATACGCCTCTGCTGCTTGCTTCCGAAGCGACTGGCGAGCACGATACATTGTGGAAGAGAAGATGGATACCTCGTTCAAATCGTGCCCCAAGGATTGCGCGACGACGGCGTAGGACATCGCTGCATCACGATAAGAAATGTTCATCCGGTCGTACGCGACAGCCACATCCTGAGTGATGAGGTTCCTCGACCGCTTCCTCGGAGAAGGACATGAAGCAGACGTGGAGGCTGCCAAGGAGGGATCATCTTCCGCCAGATGGCGACGCCGAGGACGAGGAGCTGTCTTCAAGAGTAGCAGCTTCTGTAACCGTCTTGGCCCACTCGAATTCCCGGTGTCGTCTCTCCTCCTGCTGTTCCTCTCGACGCCTTTTCCTACTCTCCATTTGGGCCAGCTTCATGTCTGCCGATCCCATACTGCTCTCTGTTGGGTCCTCCTGCTGACTCTTGTAGAAGAGCTTGTCTTTCTCGTTTGTCATCATAGAAAGGGCATTGGAATGACCAATATCGAGGATTTCGTTCTTAGTTCCGCCTTGAACATGTCCTCCGCAACACGACAGCTCTCCTCGGATCTGTTCCTGCTTTTCACCAACTTGTCGTAACGCTGGAGCAGAGCTTCCATTTTCCGAAGGGCGCTGTCCCGCCTCATAGTAGGGATCCTTGCTCTTTTCCAGAACACCATCACAGCATCCAAACAGAGGTTCAGACATTTTCTCCGTCCTAGGTTTTCCTGTTTTTGAAGAAGCACTTTTGCAAGACTTGCAACTTCGTCGGCAGGCGGCTACCCAGGATCTCCTTATTCGGGTGTCCGATGAGCCAAACCTCTTTCTTGCTTCGAGTTGCCATGTTTATCTGTAATGAGGAAATATACGAACTAGAAAAGAGTACAAATACGCAACGGTAGACACAACGAGGACAAAACTCGACAACTGACACGAAGGACAGAGAGCAGTGCACCCTTCCGTCAGGAAGCAAGGCAGTCGACTAACACTAGAACAGCTGAAATTAGAAATACCTAAGCAATCTGAAGCGTCAAATCTCGGGACCCTAAACGTGTTCTGATCTGGTTGAAACCTGTTCAGACGAGTTTCCTCGGCAAAAGGAACAGGGGCATCAATGTGGATTGAACTTCCTTCCTTCATCCATCAACCACACTGCCGTGAAACACCCTAATGCATACACTATACGATGCAAGTAGGGCAATAGATAGAGTGTATCTCGACTTTCAAAAAGCCTTTGACAAAGTCCCTCAAGCGAGATTGATGGCTAAAATCAGAGGACTAGGAATCACCGGGCTCGCTTCCAATTGGATTGAGGATTGGTTACAAGATAGAAAGCAGAGAGTGGTAATAAATGGAGTGGCTTCGGAGTGGGCGCCCGTCACCAGTGGTGTCCCACAGGGTTCCGTTCTGGGTTCTTTACTTTTTATCATCTATATTAATGATATAGACGTCGGGCTTCTAAGTACAATCTCCAAATTTGCAGACGATACGAAATTAGGAAGTAGTGTAGGTACTGAGAAGGGCGTAAGAACGCTTCAAAATGATCTTGACAGGTTGGGCGAATGTCTGCTACTTGGCAGATGCCATTCAACTTGGACAAATATAAAGTAATGCACATAGGTTATAAAAACCCGAAGACCGATTACTCTCTCTTGGGAAGGAACTTGACTGAGACCGATCTAGAGAAAGACTTAGGAGTCTATATCAGCAATGATCTGAAACCGTCGAAGCACGGTACAGAAGTCGAAAAGAGGGCCTTAAAAATATTAGGTTATATTGAAAGACAGTTCCAGTTTCGGAACAAGGAGACTGTAATGTCTCTTTATAATTCACTAGTCAGACCTCAACTGGAATACTGTGCACAGTTTTGGTCTCCATCCCTCAGGAAGGACAGAAAGGTTAGAAAGAGTACAAGCAAGGGCTACAAAATTGATCCCTTCAATGAGAATGCAAAACTACCAACGGAGATGGGAGCGCCTAAATCTGTTTATCTTAAAGATTAGGAGGTTGCGCGGTCAGCTTATTCAAGACTTCAAGATGCTCAATGGAATAGACAGGGTAGATTACAGAAACTTATTCTCACTTAATGCCAATCCGACAAGAAATAATGGGTTTAAACTTGAACTAAAGACATTTAGGACCTCTGTTTGTGGGAATTTCTTTTCCGATAAAGTAGTTAATATCTGGAACCAACTTCCTTCGGTGTTTGTTCCAGCCAAAGTGTAAATGTGTTTAAAAATAGGCTAGACAAAGTACTGAATACTCTCATGGTTTAAGACTAAAACATAACGTAACTCTGCAGGAGTTCGCTTGCACGGTGTCTCTGTAGGCATGATAATTATAGAGCTTTTTATATATTTTATATATTATCTGGAACCAACTTCCTTCGGTGTTTGTTTCCAGCCAAAGTGTAAATGTATTTAAAAATAGGCTAGACAAAGTACTGAATACTCTCATGGTTTAAGACTAAAACATAACGTAACTCTGCAGGAGTTCGCTTACACGGTGTCTCTGTAGGCATGATAATTATAGAGCTTTTTATATATTTTCCACTTTCCTGTAAAATTTCCTTGGCTACTTTTCCAGGGTCACGGTATTTTCTTCAACCTTTTTCCGTACCTGCCTCTGGCAGGGAGGGAGCGGAGGGTGGGGAGAGAGCCTTATACTTTTCTATCCAGTTTTCTACTACTGCTCGGACAGTCGAAAGAAAAATAAACTTGTTTCATAACAGGAACCTCCCAGAGTGGACCGGAAGGTCTTTGAAGCTTCCTCTTTTCCTTGTAACTCCTCGTAACTCTCTCTCTCTCCTTTTCACAGTACAGTACCTTACTATAACCCAAATTACGCCCTAACTTTATTTGCTCCTTAATTTCTGGTTTCCTCCGGCCCGAATCTTTCCCATAAACAAAATTATTTGCGAGAATCTTCGTATTCTTTGATTCCTCGACCAATTAACTAACTTTCCTTTTACTTATTTAATTCGTGCACTGGTTTCTTTCGCCGTCGAAATATTTTATTCACTAAAAAATTTATGGTAAAGATTATAAACTTACGTTTTTATATTACGTATAACTCCGTTATTAAATATTTTAACGCTTTTCTTCAGAATTTGCTTCGCTAAAATTATCCTCACAGAGATCATTACCCAGATTTTACAACGAAGCGATTAAGGATGAGAAAAAATCTTACTCACAATGAAGATACTCGAAAGTGCTCTTAATTCTCGAGATTTACGAACAATTTCCGTGTTTTTATAGATAAGGAGAGCCAAATAGACCACATTTACCTGCATTTGGAGCTTCATACAGAATTTTACACGATAAAAAGAGGAAAAAATCTATTTCGACGCAATTCCTTGCGCATAGTTACACGTTCGTGTGACATCTGTGATCAGATTTATTTTCGCGTCATCTGAGATAGAAATGAAAAGAGAATAAGTGGTACAAATGTTATTTAGAGAATTACCTAGTAAGGAATTCGCAATTTCTTGACATCCGTGACAATATACAATGACACACTCACAAACCTTCGTGATAATTATGCTTATTTATATATTATATATATATTATATATATATATATATATATATATATTATATGATGAATAAAACCACGAAGGAAAGGAAACACAAAAAGGTGCTCAAGCGCTTTCGTCTAATGACATCCTCAGGAACACTGAAGTACAAAAAAGGTTACGGCCTATATATAGGTTACAGAAAGAAAATAAATAAATAAATAACATACATACACACAAACACACATATATATATATATACATACATATCTACACACACACACACACATATATATATATATATATATGCAATAAACAGAGAAGTAAAAATAAAAATTAAAAATTAAAGGATTAACAAAGAGGCATACAGATTTGTAAGGAAAATATCGATTTTTAGCACAAGATCAAATGGCCATGGGCAACCCCTTATCGCCCCTCCTCTCCATTATTTATATGGAGTTTTTCGAAATTACTTACATTCCGAGAATCCTGGGGGTTGGCATCCCTTGGTTGCGGTACGTCGACGATATTTTGTGTATCTGGCCCATGAATCGTGACCTGGATAACTTCCTCCTTCAGTTAAATGATCAAGTCCCCTCCATTAAGTTTACTTTAGAAGTGGAACAAGACAATTCAATCCCATTTTTGGATGTGCGTGTACATAGGGAAAGCCCAGGTTTTAAGTTTAGTATCTATCGGAAAACAACAAACAATTTGTCCTACGTACACTTTTACTCGGGACATGACACCCCCCACTAAGACGGCCATTTTTTCATCAATGTTTCTCCGCGCCCTTAGGATCGCCAGTCCAGAATACATCGATGCCGAATTGGAAAAAATCAACGGTATTGGAAGTGATCTGTGTTATCCATCTGCGTTTATGGAATCTTGTCTCAACAAGGCAAAACGAACTTTCTATCGTGTCAATAATAACACTCGTACTTTGTCAAAAAATATTTTAGTACTTCCATTTTTCCCGGGCTTTTTAGGCATTGCTAATGTACTTAAACTTTTGGATATTAATGTAGTATTTTCATATAACAATATTGTGAAAAATATCATAGTAAAAAATAGCCCTACCAATAATTCAGGCATTATCTATAAAATTGGGTGTAAACAATGTGATTCCTTTTACATAGGTCAGACGGGAAAGGATTTGCACACACGTATAAAACAGCATCAATATTCCGTTAGAACAGGACAGTTGTCCAGTGCTCTTTTTGTCCATTTGTCAGAGTTATCCCACTGTATTGATTGGAATAATGCTTCAGTTTTATTTCACTCTAGCAACATTGTTAATAGAAATATTCTTGAGTCTGCCATTATCCAACTTTCAAATAACTTCAATATAAGCAAAGGTCTTTTTCAACTCGATCCTGTTGTTTTGAATTCCTTCAAAACAGATTTAGATAAAAAGGGTAGGACGCTAAATCTTTGGTAAACTTGTATGCTACTTTATTAACTTTTAATCTTCATTTTATTTTTATATATATCGAAACTTGACTATAAAAGGCATAAAAGGCAAAGTGTTAAAACCCGGGCAGATTTCCAGTATAAATTTGTATTTTTATAATTCATTTGATCTTGTGCTAAAAATCGATATTTTTCCTTACAAATCTGTATGCCTCTTTGTTAATCCTTTAATTTTTAATTTTTTTTTTACTTCTCTGTTTATTGCATATATATATATATATGTGTGTGTAGATATGTATGTATATATATATATATATATATGTGTTTTGTGTGTATGTATGTTATTTATTTATTTTTTTTTTTTCTTTCTGTAACCTATATATAGGCCGTAACCTTTTTTTACTTCAGTGTTCCTGAGGATGTCATTAGACGAAAGCGCTTGAGCACCTTTTTGTGTTTCCTTTCCTTCGTGGTTTTATTCATCATAAATATTTTTCACGTGTTACTTTCGTGAAATAATTTTCATATATATATATATATATATATATATATATATATATATATATATATATATATATATATATATATATATATATATATGAAGAATGTGTCGTGTTCCCAAATTATAAATTAGACAGGGAATATCCTTAAACCTGAAGAAAAATAGACTGTTTAACCAGCTGCTCAAGGGACTATGGAACACGAATGATGCAGTGGTGGAACTCTTCAAAAGAAGACTAGATGCCTGGCTCAGAACAATACCAGATAAGCCGGGAGTACATAGCTATGTGAAGTGGAGAGCACAGTAAACCAACTCTCTATTCATCAGGCCACCTGGAGAGGAGGGGCAACAAGTCTGACCTCCGTGAAATAAGGAATCATCCCACGGAACACGTGAAAGGTTGAAGGATATATATATATATATATATATATATATATATATAGGAGAAGGAAACCACTCTTCAGGAAGACGTAAATTTTTATTTCTTAACACCTGAAGAGTGGTTTCCTTCTCTATACTTCGTCGCGACATTGCGTTATTTTACATCATTGTTGTGCCTTACGCAGCAAAAGCCTTCCAAAACACAAGCTAGAAGAAGACTGGGAGCGGCGAGTGTTACTAAAACCTTCCCTGCTTGTTCCTTAATGTGATGTGTATACTAAATTTGGTGCAGATAACCTTTGCCATTTAGGCGTACTCGTACATAAACGAACAGACATCCTCATCCTCATCCGTTACACATATATATATATAATATATATATATATATATACACAGTACATCAAATCGAGATGTTGTCAAGAACACGGCAAATACAACACCTTTAACACGAACAAGAACCGACAATCAGCACAGCCAAAAATAAATCCAAAACGGCTCTGAAAGAAGAGAAGGAGCCAACAAATCATTCCCGTTCACTTCGACGTCACAAAGAACGTGGCTGGGATTTGCAACCCATCATGCGGGTGTGAGCTCGACACTAAAACGTGACTCGGTGGCTGCAGCTTCACAAAACAAGGGTGTCTTAATAAAGAATATTAAAAACAAAAAAATAAATCCTAATTCTATTTGAAATCCTAAAAGGAACATCCCTTTGAGACAGAGACAAAGGTTTCGAGATTCGAGATACATTAGAGAAAAATTGTAGTCCCCGTTATACACCATAAAAATAATAAATAATTCAATGTAACGCCTTTGCGCACTCCGTGAAAGAAGGAGTGAGACCATACATGATTAACTCAAATACGAGAAATATTGAATTTAACCAGGACCCGTGGGGCCATGTTTAATTTCTTTTTTCAGTAAAATAACGTACCATATTGTTATTATAAATCTATTCATAAAATAATTAGTAAGTTATAGATAATATCTGAAGAAATCAGATACAACAAAGCTTATTCTATAATGGATCTTAGAAACATAGAAAGAAAACAAATCACCAGGATAAATAAATAGTCGGTGAGGACGGCCATAAACTGGCACATCGCTCAGGCCAACTATAATGTGGCCCATTGCTCTAATTCCAGTGTTACTATAACCAGTTTCAGTGAAGATACTGAGGTCAGAGATTCGAATCCCTATAATACTAGTAATCATAACATAGGAGTTAAAGCAATAGGCCGCATTAGTTGGCCTGAGCACTGCACCAGTTTCTGGTCCTCCTGACTGATTATTATCATCAAGATTCAAACCCGCTACCTCATTGGTGGCCAGGATAACCGTTTAGGTACACAGAGGGGCTGTTAATCGGATGTTCGCCGCTTGAGTCATACCGGCTCATGACTCAAACTTTGTGAATGTAGATTCCAGTGAATATAGAGTTTCGTCTGAGATCGTGAGTTAGATTTCAAGTGACACTGTAGAATCCCTCTGTGATACACATCTCGTATTGTTAGAAACGGAGGTTAAATTCCCAAACAACAACAACAACTATAAGCATTAAGTTTCATGTTAAAATCAACATTACAATAAGAGAAAGCTTAAATAAAAATTTTAAACGCAGCATCTTTCAGCGTATCATAAACTGCCGTATTAAAAGAATTACTAAATGTTTAACTCTAAGCAATGAACTTTATTAACGTCTGTATTCGTGTTTGCAATAGAAATTTGGCAGGATAAGTGCGGTAAATACAGGGTGTTCAAAAAAGAAACGCAACCCATTGGCGAAGGCATATATCTTTGTAACCTAATCCTTTTCTTTCTGTTTCGGGTTGCGTCTTTTTGAACCCCCTGTATCTTCCAAAGACAATGTTTATTCCGTAAAAATAATCAGATTGTCAATAAATAAGTAAATATATATATATATATACACACAGTGTTGGGCACTAAAGCGTTAATCCGATAACAGTTAATTAACGAAGTTAACTTTTTTTAACGGACTATTAACGGAAGTTAATTTCCATTTATCGTTATCGGACCAGTTAACTTCCGATAACTCGATATTTAGTCTGTTAAAGTCCGTTAACACGTTAACTCCACTGGCTGCGCAGGTTCGACAGCGACCAAACTGTCTCTGTCAGGGCCGCCATGGAGGACGAGGTCGAGAGAGCACTGAGGAACCGGAACGTTGACAGCACCACCAGCTCTAGCGACAGCAGCATGCCTGACGACCTCTTCGCTGGGTGGACGGCCGGTGGCTCAAGTACCAGTGTCAAGCAGAAGGCCAAGAGACTTGTCGACACTTGGCTGGACACTGATGGGAAGGTAGACATGGCCGACTCTGACTTCATAGGGGAGCAGATCTTCATCAACCTCTTCCTGAAGTACAATACGCCAATTCCGTCCTCTGCCGCAGTGGAACGGCTCTTCTCTCTCGGCAAGGACATCCTGAGGCCCAAGAGGTCAAGACTGGCAGTTGGGCCTAACTTTGAGAAGTTGGTCTTTCTGAAGGGCAACCAGCACATTGTGTCATAGTCTTTAATAAATGTGCCTAAAATTTAATTTTACCTTTCAGTTCCCGCCATAATAATTCTCTGGTAAATTAAAATTTAGTTAATGGTTAGTGGTTACAAGGGTTTCAAAACATGTAATCAGTACATTTTTTATTAAAAATAAAAAAAAAGTTATTAAGCAAAAAAGTTGCAAAACTTGATAAAAATACAGTTAAATACTTATTTATTGTTGGATTTTGCATAAATAAACATTTTCTATGGGTTTTAAAGCTTTTTTCCTTGATTTTTTTAAATGTTAGTAAAGAAATAGTTATCGTTAACGGATTATCGTTAACTTCCGTTAACTTTGTAGTAAAATTATCGGATTATCGTTATCGGAGTTAAAAATTGGGGTTAACGGATTATCGTTATCGAAGTTAACTTTTTGGTTAACGGTGCCCACCACTGTGTGTATATATATATATATATATATATATATATATAATATATATATATATATAAGAAACCAATATCGAAAATTCTGTGGAAAAACAAATAGGATTATAAAGAATAGATCCTCCGCAAGCGAAACTGACAACGCTTTTTTTTTCCCTACTTTCTGCAGTATGGGCAGTAAGTAACTTTGCAATAACTATAAAAAAGTTTCTGGCAGAACCCCAAATTTACTTTATAACATATCTTTTAGAGTGCTACATAAGTTACCTCCAAGATGCTCAGCTTCGCAAATATTTGCTCACCACAGTGTGTCAACTCTTCCGGAGGTAACAAGACGTGCTCAGCTGTCTAATGCAAAAAATTAAAAATACAGTAAACCAATTATCCAAGATATTCATCATTCTTACCATAGGGGCTATGTTATCTAAACTATGGACTTCATAGTATGAAAATGTTTGTCTGCCGCTCCATTTAATATCAATAGTCAATAGTGTCATTTTTCGCATTTGTATTCTCCTATTTCTAATTTTTAGTTTTTCACCAATAAAATTTTTTATTTCATTTAATTATAATATATATATATATATATATATATATAATTTTATATATATATATAACGTAAAGAACGACGCTTGTATAGGAGAACATTCCGCGCAAGATGAGGAGAGAGAACGAACAAATGAAAAAATGAGGTAACCACCCGGGAATCGAACCCGGGATCTTCCGATTGCCGGTCAGATATGATAACCACTACACCACAGGCCTCACCCAAACAAATGTCGTAATTCCTCTACATACGCGCAGAAACCAATGCCCCAAAGGGGCACCTCCGCATGCCGTAACATTATATACATTATAACTGCAAACACGCAGTATAATTAACGTAATGTTTGGGTGAGGCCTGTGGTGTAGTGGTTATCATATCTGACCGGCAATCGGAAGATCCCGGGTTCGATTCCCGGGTAGGTACCTCAGTTTTTCATTTGTTTCGTTCTTTCGCTCTCATCTTGCGCGGATAATTCTCCTATACAAAGCGTCGTTCTTTACGTTAATTATACTGCGTGTTTGCAGTTATAATGTATATAATGTTACGGCATGCGGGAGGTGCCCCTTTGGGGCATTGGTTTCTGCGCGTATGTAGAGGAATTACGACATTTGTTTGGGTGAGGCCTGTGGTGTAGTGGTTATCATATCTGTCCGGCAATCGGAAGATCCCGGTTTCGATTCCCGGGTAGGTACCTCATTTTTTCATTTGTTTCGTTCTTTCGCTCTCATCTTGCGCGGTAATTCTCCTATACAAAGCGTCGTTCTTTACGATATATATATATGTGTTCACCCAAACAAAATAAGAATGAATAAGAAAATATTTGAAACAATATTTATTTACTAAAATCACAATAAAGAAATGTGTCAAATATTTATTTATTAAAACGATACTCAATAAAAAGTATTTGCAAAAATTATGTCTGTTATCGTGGTTACTTTTTTCAAAGGTATTTAGGTCTAAGCCTATCTCTCTTGATCTTTTAACGAACCTTTCTTTGTTTGCAAAAAAGTTGATTTTGGTACTTACGTATTATCGGGACTACCAAACTGTTTATTATGTATTTTTGCTCTCGTCATTTTCGTTTAAACTAACGAAAATATCACAACTTAACCTAACCAATCATCGAGGGCGTACAGTTGACCTAACCGGGCATTCAATTAACCTAACCGGGCATTTTCCGTTTTATTTTGTCTAAAACACATTCTAATATGAAATATTATGAGCTATCCCTCTTACATATTCGACAATACAATGCTGTGAATCGTAGCTTTCGACAAGTCTTCGAATTCGTTCAGCACAATTGCGATATTTTCTTTTTTTCTTTTGAGGTTCGTGGCCACCTACGTATGTACTGTTCAATTCTGATTTCACTTAAAGTTTGTTCTTTCTTAAGGCACTCCAGAAATTTCCAGATATTTGGATGATGGGCAGCAATCTGTTCTTCTGGGCGATGAATTGTGGACGGTGAATTGTGGGCGATGATTTATCCTGAGCGATGATTTGTGGGCGATGAATTGTGGACGGTGAATTGTGGGCGATGATTTTTCCGGATATCGTTTTTCCTACAATGTTCATTATTCAGTGTACAAAGTATCCTTCTCCCAAAGCCATTCAGAATTGTGGCATTTATTATTCGACAGATCTCTTTTCTCTTCATTACAGCTTTATCAAATAATTATCAAATGATAATTATAATTATCAAATAATTTGATAATTATAATTATAAAATAATTATAATTATCAAATTATAATTATAATTATCAAATAATTATAATTATCAAATGATAATTATAATTATCAAATAATTATAATTATCAAATTATAATTATAATTATCAAATGATAATTATAATTATCAAATAATTATAATTATCAAATGATAATTATAATTATCAAATAATTAGAAAATGGGTCTCAAATAAATTTTTGTTCAATCCGGGATCAAAATAATTTAAATGGTCAATAGTCTGTTGGAAGATTAACAGTAATGACAAAATTAGTAAATTGTACTTGGTATACACCAGTGGTGCTCAAACTTATGGCAATCATGTGTTATTTTATGCCATTTTTTCCAAAATGCAAAACCTTATGTACCACTATGACTATGTCGAATAGGCCTTAATTAATATGCTTTTTTATATTGTACAAATAAATTGCATTATTAGTAAAGCAATAAATGTCGTGTGTATTTTATAACTATATTTTACGTTTTCTTTACGGTACCTGCATTACAAAGCCTTGTGTACTTGCTTCCCTCTAGCCAATTTGTCAAATATGACGCACTTAACACATGAATGATTATTCAGTAACTGAATTTTAAATCTTATTGCGCCAGCGCTCCAGGCAGTCTTAGAAGAGTTGCCACTTACCACTCCGAAAATAATCAAATTTCTTGCTTATGCGAGGGCATTTTGAATTCAGGCTGGTGCAGCATTATAACCATTGATTTTTTATTTGCCTTGATGATATGTGCCATCTCAGAGTCACAATGTGCCAGGTTTGGCACATGTGCCATGGTTTGAGCATCCCAGGTATACACATTATTTTTTAAGCTCTGCATATACCATACATGCAAATATTATTCTTCCGAATGAAAAATATTGTAAACCCCCCTCCCCCCACCTCCAACGTCATATAAGAAGGTCGAGAAATTGCTAGACAGGTTATTTTATCTGTAAAAACATTTTTTTTCAATTTTTAATTTTTGTTGTTCGTTTCAAATGGTATTAATGTTACGTAAAATATATCTCAATGATTTTTCATTTCTCAGTTTTGTAACGTTTTTCAAAGTAAAAATTTACATATTTTGTTTAATTCTTTCAATTAGTTATTATTATTCTTGTTTCTGTTCGTGGCTTTGTAGATTCTGTATATACTCGTGGATTATATTTCATAATAATGAGGAAATCTTTATCGATTAGATGGTGTTATATTCTAAAGGCTTTTCTGTGAAAAATATTCCACATCTACATGAATTTTTTTTATTATAGATAATTTCATTTTTTTGGGGTGCGTATAATTTACAATTAAGGTAAACTTTTTTATCACTTGGTTTTACGTTACTCGTTATAACATATCCATCGTTGACCAATTGAAGTTCAGTGTTCAAGAAATTAAATTTTCTCTCTGCGGGTGACCGGTGACTCCGATGTAAATTTTACAACGCCATTTTTCTGAAGACGGTTCAAGAATAAAGAATTGTTTTTTGGCTCGTTAAACGGTCAAAGTATGGTCAGTATATCTTATAGAATTGCGGATTAAGTGTTTTTCCTCCATTATTTTGTTTCTCCGAGTAAAACAAATAAAAATCAGCCAATGTCTCCCCAGTGAAGTATCCACTGCAATTGCATAGAGTTAAAAGTTAGTTTATTGTCAAATGAAAAGAGCCTTTTATATAGGGCCTAACAGATGAAAATTTTCACGTTTTCCTTAGATATTGAGAATTCTTGAACTACTACTACTACTACTACTAATAATAATAATAATAATAATAATAATAATACTTGTTCCGCAATAATTATCAGTTAGAAGGAGTTGTTTGGAATCAAACTTTAAAAATTATTCAAAATCATTGTATTTTTGTTATTTATAATTAAGTGAATGTCACTGATATTGTTTACGCCCTTCAGTGAAATTCAATAAAAGTTAAATTAAATAAATTAAAATATATGAATAAATTCAGAGGTAAAATTAAAGTGAAATGTACGTACATAAAATGGAGCGCCACGTTTGTCTCTGCATATGGAAGTGTGCCTGAACCAATTCAGTTAATTTCCAAACGAAATTATTTCATAATAATAATGACTGGAAGTATTTTGAAGTCATGAGGGTTCACGTCGGTTAGTGTGGAAGGTATGGAAGTATTGTCACTTCACGATTAGCAGGAAACTCA
The DNA here is from genome assembly GCA_023014485.1 of Bathynomus jamesi. NCBI lineage: Eukaryota > Metazoa > Arthropoda > Malacostraca > Isopoda > Cirolanidae > Bathynomus > Bathynomus jamesi. The sequence goes on from JAJOZX010007176.1 coordinate 167,446, forward strand.
TGGACGAGAAATATGTATGACATGGCGTATTATCGTCCTGAAGGATTCACGCGACTCTTGAAAAGTATTTGCATCGTACAACATTCATGATGCGAGTCAGTATGTCCTTTATTCATGTTAAAGAGTGCCCTTCGCCTCAAAGAACATGCTGACTATTGACCTCCCAACTAACCTGCTTCCCGGCATTTCTGCAGCTTTACTAAATTTCTGGCCAATCGTTGGGTGACAGTTGTCATACCCTCCATACAAATACCCAGTAAAACTATGACAGTTAAGGGCATATATATATATACACACACCTTGATAACCTTCATTTGGCTTCCGTCCAAATTATTCATTCTGAAGAAGGTCAAGCTTGTTGCCCCATCTTAGCCCTACAGTACAGCTTGACGTGGAATCCGAACCACGACCCACTACGGGTGGTCAGAAATTACAAAGTCCGCGCCCGGACTCGATCTCGACCTACGAATTAGCAACCCAGCGTCTTAACCACTAGGCTACTGGGGACCCATTTATATATCAGCCATTTTCTTTATGGAAGGATGAACAGCTCTGAGCTAAGCATCGTTTGCCATCGCCGGGACTTGAACTCGTGAAATATATATATATATATATATATATACATATACACGAGGGTGCCTTAGAGTTTATTCTTCAAAACAGTACATTTACTTTTCTATAAAATCACCCTATACCTTGATACATTTACGCCAACTATAAATGAATTTTTCAAATCCATCCCGGTAAAACTCGGAGCTTTGACTACGAAACCAAAATTTCACAGCGGCTTTAACTTCTTCGTCAAACTCGTAGCGATTTCCACGGAGATGTTCTTTAAGTTTAGGAAAGAGGTGAAAATCGCATGGTGCTAAATCGGGGTTATATGGTGGATGCCGCAAGACGATGAATTGCAGATCCTCAATTGCTTCTGGAGTTTGAACACTGGTGTGAGGCCGCGCGTTGTCATGGTGGACATAAAGTCTTCGAGAACAACAACAATGATATCCCAAAAAACAGTCATCATCACTTTTCCAGCCGAGTTTTGAACTTTGAATTTTTTTGGTTGCGGTGAATTTTTGTGCCTATATTCCACGGATTGCCGTTTATTTTCAGTCATAATGGTGGACCCACGTCTCGTCTCCTGGCACAATGCTGTGCAGAAATTCATCTTCATTTTCGAAGCACTGCAGATTTTCATGGCAAATGCGTAGTCTCTCAGTTTTCATCTCGGCAGTGAGCGCGCTAAGCACTCATCTGGCGCAGACCTTTCGGTAACCGAGAATACTGATAATGTGTCCCACTCGGTCTTTTGGGATATCGCGCATTGCAGCAATTTCATTTTGTTTAATGCGACGATTTCCACGAATCAGTTCGTCAACGTAGTTCCGATGAGACTCGTCGGCTGCCGTTACAGGCCTTCCACTTCGCGGTTTGTCTCGCAAATCTTCTTGCCCTGCTTCTCCTTCTTTTCATTGCTTCACCCAACGTCGAACGGTATTCACATTAACACACTGTTTGTCCGTACATAGCTTGCATTCGCCGATGAATGTCTATGGGAGCAACACTTTCCGCGCTCAAAAATTCAATTACGGCACGTTGCTTGAAGCGGACGTCTTTACTCCTTTCCAGTGTAATCGATGCTGAACCAACGTGTGGAGTGAGTGTAGGCTATATTAGGCTATAACACAAAATCGGTTTTATCTGATTACCTCTACACAATCTAGAATGGGATAGGGATATCAAGTTACAACACAAAACCGGTTTTATCTGGCTACCTCTACACAATCCAGAATTATTCAAGTGGTGGCATTACTTTTCAGTCCACCCTCGTATACACACACACACGCACACACACACACACACACATACACACACACACACACACACACACACACATATATATATATATATATATATACAGGGCGTCCCAAAAAAATGTATACACACTTTAACAGCTGATAGCTCAATTGATGTTTCTTTCTTTCCAAGTTAAACCCATTAGAATTAATAATGGCAGTCAGACTAAGCTTTGAACAAAGGAAATTCATTCTAAAATGCTACTGGAAGTGTGAAACGCAGTTGAAGTGCAAAGACAGTTTAGGAGGGAGTTTCAAACAGATCCACCAACGCGACTTACCATCACTCGAATTAGAGATAAGTTTGAAGCCGATGGAACTGTTCAGAATGTCCACAAGAAGCGTTCCGGGAGACCACGGACATCGACAAGCCACACAAAGCAAGAAAGAGTACTGGAAACGTATCACCAAAGTCCAAGAAAATCTGTGCGGCAAGCGAGTCGTGAGGTAGGAATTTCAGAATCGTCTGTCCAACGCATTTTGAAGCGCTGTCAATGGAAAAGTTACATTCCAAGATTAGTCCATGCTATTAATGAAGATGATCCGGACCGAAGAGTGGAGTATTGCGAGTGTGGTACTTGGCACGATGTGGATGTGGATTGGACGAAGGGTTTCGTAGAATACCCTCCGCGTTCACCAGACCTCACACCACTAGACTTTTTTTATGGGGATACTTAAAAGACAAAGTCTACGCTATAAAACCTGCAACAGTCGCTGAATTGAGAGCAGCCATTGAACGAGAATGCACACAAATACCAAACGAAATGTTTCGTGATGTTTGCGATTCCATTGCTTCGCGTTATCAGCAGTGCCTGGACCAGAACGGACGTCAGTTTGAAAACAGGCGTTGACAAAACAATTAAATAATGTCTGTAGATTCTATTACATTTTGAAAATGAAATGTATTTTAATAAACACTGCCTTTATAATTATTTAAAGTGTGTATACATTTTTTGGGACGCCCTGTATATATATATATATATATAAGGATGTAACATATATTCTGCTCGATTTTTTAGTTCATTCAGAACAAAAATTAAATGACTTATAAGGACAAATTTGCTCGAATTTTAGTTTATTCACAATAAAAATTAAATGACATAATGACAAATTAATCATCAATATAATTCCCTTCTTTTTCTATAACCTCCTCCCACCTGTAGAAAAGTTTTTTTTTATGCCACGTTCGAAGAAATCCCTTGGTTTCGAGTTAAAAAAGCGATCACTTCGTTTTCGATAGCTTCCCTGGATTGCAACTTTTGTCCAGCTAAGTGGTGTTGCAGACTTCTGAATAAATGGTAGTCTGAAGGTGCGATGTCCGGAGAATAAGGTGGATGAGGCATTTTTTCCCAACCAAATGCCTCCAATTGGGCAGTGGTGATTCGAGCATTGTGAGGGCGCGCGTTATCCTGGTGGAATAGAACACCTCTGCGATTAATTAATGCGGGACGTTTTTCTTGTAATGCCATCTTCAATCGTTGGAGTTGGCAGTAGAATTCAGCTGTGATTGTTTGGTTATCTGGCAGAAGCTCAAAGTGAATAATTCCTTGCATATCCCACCAAACGCATAGCAAAATTTTCTTTGGATGGGATCCATTCTTTGGCTGAGGTTCAGGCTTTGTTTCACGGCTAAGCCACTGATGTCGACGCTTAATATTGTTATAGAGGACCCATTTTTCATCTCCAGTGACGATCCGATTCAAAAACGGTGCCTGCAGTTGCCGAGAATGCAGTGATGTGCAAATATCGATTCGATGTTGAAGATTCGCTTGTGACAAATCATGCGGAACCCATTTTCCAACCTTCACTACTTTTCCTAACAGCTTCAAATGACGATGAATGGTCATATGGCTAACGCCGAGTTGCAGGCCAAGTTCTCTTACAGTTACCGTTGGGTTTTCCTCCACTGTTGCTTTCAACAACTCTTCATCTAACTCATTTGGTCGTCCTGTTCGTTGATAATCTTTCAGACTGAAGTCTCCATTTCTGAACTTCTCAAACCATCTCCTACACATCCATTCGCTCACAACATCATTTGCATAAACTCTGAATGTTTTTTGCGGATTCACTAGCGTTAGATCTTTTATGGAACTCATACAGCATCACATGTCGAATATGCTCTTTCGTGGGCTCCATGTTTTTTCAATTACTGTAATATCGTAGGGGTGGCGTTGTAACTGTATGAAAAACACCAGGGAAAATATTCATTAGCCTAATCCTACACTAGCCTAAATCATTCTGTATCGTGATAAAACCTGTGCGAACCTGTCGCCGCGTGTATTTTGCAACATTTCTAAAACTATTTCACATTATCTTGAGGTTATTCTATTACAATGGTATGCATATGAAATTTTTTTGTCTGCTGTGAGGGTTTTTTCAACTCATATTATATAATTCGACCATGCTGAATTCGAAAATGACATTGGTTTTCCTCAATCAGGTCAGGTTTTTTCTCTATTGGCCATTTATTATAAGTCCAATTTTATCCCCAAATTTATTGATTTTTTTAGCTTAAACACTGTAGATACGAGTAATATTATAAGAACACTCGTGAAAAATGAAAACATTGTGTGAATAAATACTTTATTCATACAATGAATATGGAAAAAAGTTTATTGAGGAAGGAAGGAAGTTTTTTTGGCTTTCCGTCTGTGTTTTTCTTCGGGCACGTCTCGCTTCAAACACCAGCAATAGTCCGCCAGCATATTGATATCCCAGTTTCCCTGGTACCTCTCTTCCATTATTTTGATATCTTGGTGAAATCGTTCACCCTGTTCCTCACTATAATCCCCGCAATTTTCAGGAAAATGGTCCAAGTGGGACCACAAAAAGTGCATTTTTATGGACATGCGCGACCCATGAACTTTGAAAGCTTCCATCAAGTTTCGACAACGGACTCGTATTCTGGACTTCTACGTTTGCCAAGAAAATCAGTGACAACTGATTTGAATGCCTGCCAGGCATTCTTCTCAGTTGGAGTCATTGCGTTTTCGAACTGAGTATCCTTGATCAAAGTTCGAATTTGAGGACCATCAAAAACCCCAGCATTTAGTTTAGCATCAGATATATGAGGAAATTTACTCTCGAGATATCGGAATGCTGAACCCTCCTTATTCATTGATTTGATGAAATTTTTCATGAAGCCCAGCTTAATATGAAGTGGTGGGAGCAAAGTTTTTGTTGGTGGTACAAGGGGCACTGAAACGACATTATGCGACCCAGGTTCAAAATTCTCTCTGGATGCCCATTCACGCTGTGCATAGTGCTTCTCATCCGCTCGGCTATCCCATTTGCAGAGGGAACATGGGTATTTCGTGTATCCCCTTGCATTCCCAATACAAATGCCACAATCTGAAAAAAAATGAAAATATTTAAAGAATTTAGAGAATTTGTTCCATCAGATAAAAAAATCTATGCATTGGACTGTATCACTTCTGTGGGGAAGTTAAGTGTTCTTATACGCTCTCAAATAACCTTTGGAAAAACAACATAGTCAATAGCAATAGTTTACTTATGATAGTAGTATTACCTTCAAATCTCCACAGATCCTCCAGTTATGTTGGTCGTATACGAGAGCATCCAGTAAAATTTTCATGTTATCGTAGCTCTCAGTAAGTTGTACGGAATGTGCTACAGGGACTGATGCAACCCTATTCCCAGTGTTGAGAAGTACTGCTTTCAAACTTCGTTTAGACGAGTCTATAAATAGCCTCCATTCTGATGCGTTATATGGCAGGCCCAAGGATTCGATTAGCCCCTCAACATTGCAGCAGTACACTAAGGAAGAGGTATTTTCGTGCACTGCAAAAAAACTTGCGGAATTCTTCCTCTCGTTTCCTATACCAGGAGAATGTTGTTCCCGGAGCCAGCAAGTTGTCCTCTCGAAGTCGTGAGCCCAAGATCTCGGCAGCTAATGTGGAAAGTCCTAAATCCCTGGTAAGATCATTAAGTTTGGCCTGGTTGAGAGGCCTCGGCTCATTTGAAGCGGTATTTTGAGGTATATACGACTGGGACTGGTCATTGGCATTGGTCATTGATTCATCATCAGAATCATCGAAGTCCAGGGTTTGAGGTGGGTCGGGTATTGGAATTCCAGGACCATGGGTACAGGTCTCATAGCAGAAGGAATGTCAGGGTATACAACAATGTGTTTATTCTTCTTGTTAACTCCTGAAAATAGAAACACAGAAACATGGATATAAAACTTGCATATGAAATAGAAGAAGCATTCAGACAGTGGCGGCTCGTGAGGGAAGGCTGCGGTCTGTAAGATATGAAATAGGTCGATGGAGTCTGTATATTTTCTTTCTTTTTCATTCATATTGTCCCTTCGGGGACAATATGAATGAAAAAGAAAGAAAATATACAATCATTGTATATGTAAATGTAACTTGTATAACAATATGTATGTGTAAATGTATTTTCTATAACAATATGTATATGAATGAAAAAGAAAGAAAATATACAATCATTGTATATGTAAATGTAACTTGTATAACAATATGTATGTGTAAATGTATTTTCTATAACAATATGTATATGAATGAAAAAGAAAGAAAATATACAATCATTGTATATGTAAATGTAACTTGTATGACAATATGTATGTGTAAATGTATTTTCTATAACAATATGTATATGTAAATGTATGATTACCATTATGGTGAATATTATGCTATATATGGTGAATATTACATTATGGTGAATATTATGTCAAGTTTCATACGAGGATTTCAAAATATTTAAGAAAAATAAATTTATAAGCCCACCTTGGAGGTTTGTCATGTAGAAATAGCAATCTGTCACGTGATCTTTTCCTTCTCTCCAAATCATGGGAATTCCAAAAGGCAAAGATTTCGCTCTGCCTTTGCTCCATCTTCTCAAATTTTCAATGCACGTCTTGCAGCACATATGAGGGGCGGCGAAATTTTTGTCCTGGTCCCCTAGCTTAATTCCAAAGTATGCTCTATACATTGTCTTCACAAATTTAGTGATTTGGGACTGGTTATTTGGCATGGTAACCGTCCCACATATGTAGCAGAATCTATTGGGATCATTTTTACACGCTCTATTCATTATGAAATATTTTATCTATATGCCTGAAAAGTAAAAAAAGATATTATACAAGTGAAACAAGTGATGATAGATGTTACTGTTCCAATTCCGCTTTGACAAAATCACGAAAAATTATATTTTACTTATGAGGCCATAGCCGGATAACCTGAGCTGATTGAGAAAAACGGATTGCAGATTCGAAATCAGCAGGAAAACTCTATAAGAATCACTTACAAAACCCTTGACAGCAAAATTGATGCATACCAGTGTTATCTATCGTCCGTTCTCTAATCGAGCAGAATTTATGTTACAACCTGATATATATACAGTATATATTCAAATATGCATTTTCCATTCTTAATAAAATAATTATTATGAGAACACTACCATTTAGATATTCATTATTCCACATATAATATGTAAAAATGAATGGGTTGGACTCGGTGAAAAAGAGTATTACTTTCACCCAATCATATGGCTTTAAATCTCCCACCAATCAGCATCCAAATCTTCACCAATGAGCTTTCGATATATACACGCATATCATACATAGCCGTATAAGGACGCCGACGAACTCTCTTCCGCAACTGCACATCACAGAGCATCCTTATAACGAGGTTACAAGCCGTTCGTTAAGTCATCTAGTATACATAGGGTTACCAGACGTCCGGCAAAAGGAGGACATGTCAGGTATTAATTAGGTCGTTTGAGCTTGTGGGAAGCTCAGTTTTAAGTCTGGATCATATCTAAGTAAAAAGCCGGACAATATCAACATATTTAAAATGCCTGCCGGATAGAGAACATGAGATTAAAAAGGAGGATATGTCCTCCTTTTGCCGGACGTCTGGTAACCCTAACTGTACACAGGAACCTGCATCACTGTACAAGGAAAAAGTTTCATAAACTGTTGATGACTTCATGGAAAAGTATAAGAAATGTACTGTCAACAGAGACAACTTTGTCTAGAGTTTGTCCTATTAGGCAGTTATCCTAAGTTTGTTATCAAAATTGGTTTTGTAAATATAACGAAAGAAATTGACATATGTCAAAGCCAGTATGTGCCACATACAGGGGTAATAATGTGTTACATATTAAAAAATCATGCGGTCTTATTTCTTGTGGTGACTGATCAAAAGATAAAGGGCACTTTTATGCCCCATATCTTTTAAGGAAGTGAGGGATAGGGGCCAGAGCTTGGGCTACTTAAGCCCGAGTCAATTAAAGGTGATGGCCGGCCAGCTGTCGGCAGCAATAAGGTTCGAGCCCACGACTCAGTGGAGTCTCAGCACTGCCGGGCGGCACCCTAACCGATCGAGCCACTAGACGCTCGTGACTGATTAAAAAATACAAATTTGTATAATGATACATAATGACCTCATTACATATTAACTTATCGAACTATACCCAGCTATTTAGCTTTGCCGTATTAGGGGAATACTGCACACATACATTAAAGTACTTTTTTCTTAAAAAAAAAAAACCAAAGTTTAACGGGACAAAATCAAACTGCATAAAATTGAACGCAAAATTTCTGAACGTGAAAAAGGTTGAGCAATTTGATCTTATCCAGGTCCATTAAATGTTGAGTTAGTTTAAATTAAGTTAGGTTAGGTTACATTATGCCTACTTAGGTTACATTAGGTGTAATGTACATAATATATAAGCTAGTCACTTTCAGTTAAAATATTAAACAAGCCGTTAATTTCAACTGAAATCTTAAATGCATGAACCTTCAAGAAGAGGTCGAATTAGAATAATATCGACATGGATAAGACCGAATGTCGACTTTATGAAATTCGATTCTGTACATGTAATTCTTATTAAACTAAATCCTACACTTTCTCTCGTCAATGAGATTCTAACCAACGCGATCATCGAGATTCCAACGTGATCAACATACACAATGTCTTGCTTACTAAATTACGCAGAAAGAATTTTCGGTATATCTGTTACCAGTTTACAGTATATTTAAATACTCGCAAATACTTGTAAATGGAGCCGTTGGTCTCACTAATTCTAAAATTCTAAAACTTCAACCCCTATTCTATCATAGGATCAAGGGCTGGTAAATTATTTTAATGAAGGGTTCCCGAAAGTTTCCGAAGATTCCCGAAGAGGTTGGGATGGCACCTTATTCTCAATGGTGATTCCTTTCATTGGATCCTTTTCAGTACCGAGTTCAAGCATCGTGCCACCCCACTGAGAATGGGAAATGGATTCTTTAATAATGTACTGTATATATGGATGTCAGTTTTATAATTTCATGATATTATTTAAGATTTTAACTTTTTTTTTTCATTAATAGAGAGCAAGTTTGTTATCCAATTCTCCAGTTTGTCTATGTTCATCGTTTGGGTATATATACAGTATACACACCTTTGGTTAACTTCCGCCAGAATTGTTTGTTCCAACGAAGGTCAAGCTTTTCACTCCACCTTAGACCTACAGTTTAACGTGGAATCCGAACCACGCCCCACCAGCAGCCCAGCGTCTTAACCACTAGGCCACCCACGGTACCCATTTATCTACCAACCACTTTCTTTATTGTGTGGAAGGATGAATAGCTTGGTTTTGCTGCGCGCCGGCTGCCGTCACCGGGTCTCGAACCCGAGGCCGATGGATTCGTAGTCAGCGACGCTAACTACTACACCACCGAGGCGCATATATATATATATATATATATATTATAGATTTCACTTCCTATATTACAACGAAAGACTAAAATATAGACTTAATTAACCTGTAAATAATAAAATCCTTTAATTTTAATATATATATATATATATATATATATATATATATATATATATATATATGTATGTGTGTGTGTGTGTTGGAGTGTAAAAGGAAACATAATTTTATTTTATGAAAACAACCTTTATGGTTTGGGCAAGAACCTGGCCTTGTGACCTTCGTTGGCGGAGGACAAGAAACATTGGCAAAAGCTAAACCTTCACGTACTCCTTGTATGTCAAAATTATATAAACCTTTTTATTTTAGGTCTTTTTATATTACGCGCAGAGGTATTTTATCTTTTGAGCATTTACGCCCTTTTCGCTTTATTTATTTAATTAACTTTTTCTCCATACATTTCATAATTAATTAAGCTTAAATTTCTACTCGTAATTAAAATATACAGGGTAATCCCCCAAAAATGTTAAAAAAATATTTGTAACAAGTTATTTTTTGGGGAACATTTTTATATTTTTTTCGGGTCACCCTGTATAAGCAAAGTAGTATTCTTTTTCGACGATCTTTGTATATATATATATATATATATATATATATATATAAATTTTATTGGGGTTGTTTAACCTCCTTCGCAACATCTAAGGTCATATGACGGAGGGGACCTACAGCTTTCGTGGGATCCGAACCACGGGTCGCTACATAATCTGGGCGCGGAGGACGGTCTTCCATCCAACTACTACCCAGATCCAATGTCGCTTAACTTCGCTGCTCTCCGCGAAGCGGTGTTACGACATTGGCCACGATGTAGCCCATATATATTATACAGGGTCCACCAAAAAAAACATGCGTCCGTACTTTTCCTTTTAAACTGAATAATTTCTTTTAACGTTTGATAAAACTTTAACAAAATAAAATAACGTTCTGACAACATTTGGGTCTTTTCCGTTTGGGGGCTAGTAGCGAATTTTAATGAAAATCGGTATACTAATGTAGTTTTGGTCACTGATTTCAAAAATAACTTCCTTTTTTTTTGGAGAAATGAAAAAGAAACATGTTAGAGCACTTTAAGCTAGTTAAAACACTATTAATTATTTAAACTAGTTACAGAGGATTGTGTTAAATTTAGCTAGTCACAAACTGTTACTGTTTATGAAAAAGTGCTCTAAGTGTGGGAAAGTGTGTTCCTTTGATAAAAATACCCAGTTCTTTCGTTGCCAAAAGCTTCGGTCAAACAGTAAAAAGTGCAACTTTACGAAGAATACATTTTTTGAAGGATCCCGGCGGATCTGTTAAAGTAGCAGAAAAAAATCAAGAATTAATAACCAGTTAGGTCAATTGAATGCCCGGTTAGGTCAACTGTACGCCCTTGACGATTGGTTAGGTTAAGTCATGATATTTTCGTTAAAAACAAATTAATTACTTAAAGTGTTCTAACATGTTTGTTTTTCATTTCTCCAAAAAAAAAAGAAAGTTATTTTTGAAATCAGTGACCAAAACTACATTAGTATACCGATTTCATTAAAATTCGCTGCTAGCCCCCAAATGGAAAAGATCCCAACATTTCTTTAAATTTTTAGCACAATAGCTGAATAGACCTCATTTTAGCACGTAAACAAAAATAGAATGTAAAGATACCAGAAATACTCCAAATTTCTTTATTATACAACCAAAAATTCCTTTCATATGAAATTGTTATTAAAATGTCAAACTAAAAATACTGCTCAATATGTTCTCCTCCAACTTCTATTACTTTTCGAAGTCTTGGTCTAGATTGATCTACTGCTGAATTAATCTGGTATTGTGGGAATTCGGCCCATTGTTCAATCAGAACATCTCTCAGGTGGTCAACATTTCTGATTTTCTTACACCTATAAACTCGTTCTGACAAGTTTTCCCAGATCCCATAATCAACAGGATTCAAATCAGGACTGTTCGGAAGCCAATTCTCCGGTTCAATAAATTCGGGAACATGTTCATTTAAATAAGCAACAGTGTCTTTTGCCGTATGTGCCCTTGCTCCATCCTGTTGTAAAACAAAATGACCTCCATTTGTCAGAGCACGCATTTCTAGAATCATGCTTGCTAAAAGAACATTTCGATAATATTCGCCATTAACTTTCATATCCCCTATTAAGCGTGTAATGCTTAATAATTATTTTATCTTCATCAGAGAATGGCATTTGAGGGATCTCTACAGTAATTTTTTTTTATCTGAAAAAAAAACGAGCAAAATTATTTCAATGTGCACTTAGATTTATGGAACTCAAAAATCAAGTTAAATTAAACAACCAAATTTAATCATTCAGTTATAAAAATTGGCTGACTTATATAAAATTCAATGGTAATTATTGTCTGTAAATTTTGTATAAATTATCCAAACACATTTTAACTTATTAGGTTACAATCAAGCGCATGTTGTTTTATTCGCCAACAATTTCTTTTAAGATTTAATAATAGCTGATAAACCTTTACATTTAGTAGGTAATTTGATATAAATTTGATGAGATAAAAACCCAATTACTTTGTAACCTTTTGAAACAATTTTTCAATGCTGTTTTTAATTATTGTACGTGCAATTTCTTATTCAATTCATGATTTTTTTTAGTTACACGCAGGAAATGTTTGTAGAGTAATTACGTGTGAAGTTATTTTAAGCATAATTCCAATAAAACCTTTATTTATTTTCAGGTATTGGTTGTTACTTGTGTGTTTTGGTTGAAGGAAAAGTTGGAGTTGGTTGTGAGGAGAGACTATTCTGCTATTCGCGAGATCCAACGCGAACGAAACCCCTCTTTGGTTCCTTCTGGTAAATGTGAATTCTTTTTTTGGTCCAACTTCAGAAAAATTAACTTGAGTAGATGAATCCAAAGCTTTTTTCATGTTGGAGTCAAGTGTTGATCCTTCGTTCGTTTGTTTTCTCGTTTTCGTCTTTTCGTTCACGTTCAAAACAAATTTAAGACTCGTTATTGGAAACATGTCGTCAATTTGAAATGGAATCTTCTCTCTCACGTCATTATTCGTTTTTTTTTCTTTTTATAAAATTCACTTTCAGAATTTATAATTACACACACACATACACACACATATATATATATATATATATTAGTGGTGGACCGGATATCCGCATCCGCACTTCTGACTGCGGATGTTATGCGGATATTACCTCATAAATTATGCAATTTACAATTAAATTAGCTTATAAAGTAGCTTATAAGGCCCAGTCATGCACATTTCATGTAAAGTATTAATTATTAATGAACAAACAAATATATAAACCTCAAAATATAAATACGTGGTAACACAGAAAATTGAATGAAACTTGTTTCATTCAATTTTCTGTGGCTGAAACTCCTGAGAAAGTTATCATTTTTATCATAATGAAAACATTAATATTAATTTTAATTCTTATGCATTGCCTGCCATAATAGTAATATCACGAAATTTGAAAAATTATGTCATATATTCATAATTCTATATTATATTGATAGATTAACTAAATATCTGCATCCGCATAATATTCGCATAATATTCGCTTTTCCTTTCTGTATACTTGTGCTCACTTACATAATATATGTTTATGCTAGCTTTCATTAGAGTTAGACCATTTTTAGAGGTCCCTCAAATTTGAACCTGGCGTTGGCTAACTGGCTGGCTGGCTTGCTGCCTGGACGGTCCTGCATAGCACCCCGTGAAAGCTACAGAATGAAGGAGGAGATCTTTCAAAGTGATTTGGAAGATATTCTTGATATTACTTCGAGCAAGGCTTTAGAGAAAGCAAGCGAGGAAGATCGGCAGTTTCTCATTCTTCAAAGACGAGATCCATGTTCATCAATTATGGGTTCCTTTGAAAAGAAACGACCCTAAGATCCACTCTAAGGTTAGCCCGAGAGAAAGGAAAGAGGAGGGGGTTAAAAGAGAAGAATAAGGGGTTAAGTAAGTAGCAAAACCTATCATTCTTGGGTTAAAATTCATTCAGAAAAAGAGAAAGAAAGACTCACCATCATCATCAGTCGGCCACTGCCGACAAGTCAGAAAAATAGTCGGAGAGAATAGGAAAGGGGTGAAAGATGAAAAGAAGTAAAATAAGAACGCTTACAAACCATGAAAACACAGTCTTAACTCACTGTCATACCATGCAAACTACAGACATGCAAGTAGAGTTACAGACATGCAAGTAAGGAGAGGATAAGAAAGAAAAAAAAGTAGGTAAAGTAAAACAAAAAAGTGGGTTAGTTTCCGCTACGAGCTACATCTACGATCGTGTTAGTCTAATTTTTTTTTTTCTGGCATCACACACTGGTATGTCACAAGCTGGCATTATCGTCAACAGACTCATCCTCGATCACCACCCCTAGAGCTCCTGTTGCTAATTGTTTTATTATATTAAACAACGTTAATAATTTTAACGAGGGAGAAGGGTGAGGTTGAGAGGGAAAAGGGTGAGGCTGAGAGGGAAAAGGGTGAGACTGAGAGGGAAAAGGGGGAGGCTGAGAGGGAAAAGGGGCTGAGAGTTGACCGGTTGAGAAGATAAAAGATTGACAATACCGATTAACTCTTGCAATAGAGAGATGGACAAAAAAGAAATGAGAATGTGTCGAAAGTCTAGTATTGCGTGCTCTCCTTAAAGGAGGTGGCACGCAGTTAGAGAGTTCAGAAGAGTAGTGTCCGTTATAATAGCGATAGTAAAGAGAGAGTGAGGCAATATTGCGGCGAAAAGAGAGGGATTGAAGACAGTCAGTAAGAGGCAGGGGATTAATGAGACGAAAAGCCTTTGTTTGATTCCATCTGGCGAAGTAGAGTTGTGTGGGTTGAGCCACCCCACACATGAGAAGCGTACTCCATACAGGGGCGAACAAGACCTTTGTACAGAGATAGCAACTGAATAGGGTGAAGATACTGCTGAACCCGTACAACACACCTAACCTGTTCAAAGCTGTTTTAGAGAGAGAGAGAGAGAGAGAGAGAGAGAGAGAGAGAGAGAGAGAGAGAGAGAGAGAATATGTGATCTTTCCAGAAAATATCACGAGAAAAGAAAACAAGAATATTAAGAAAAGATGAAGGATTGAGTTGTGCATTGTTGAAAGGGGATAGTCGTGTCGAAGATTGTAACGAGTAAACAGATGAAGGGACTGAGTTTCTGAGGCATTGGAAGCCACAAGGTTTTCTCTGCTCCAATCAGAGATAGCAGAAAGATCAGAGGTCAGGTGCACCATTGCCATCCTATGCGAATCATGGAGTAACTGTTGAAAGGGACGTTTTGTGAATCGGGTGGAGAGTGTAGGGTGGAATCATCAGCATAGGATTGAATAGGATAGGAAGTGCGACTTAATAGACCAATGACAAATAAAAGGAAAAGAGTGGGTAACAGGACAGAACCTGAGGAACACCACTTTTAATTTCTTTAGAAGAAGAACAGTGGCCATCTACAACCGCAGCAATAGATCGGCCAGAAAGGAAATAAGAGATGGAGGCACAGATAGAAGGATAAAAACCGAAGGAGGACGGTTTGAAACAGGATTTGTGCCAGACTCCATCAAAAGCTTTCGATATATTTAGCGCAGTAGCAAAGGTTTCACCGAAATCCCGGAAGGAGTATGACCAAGAGTCAGAGAGATTTGCAAGCTCACCAGTAGAGTGTCCCTTGCGGAATTCATACTGACGATCTGAAAGAAGATTGTGAGAAGAGAGGTGTTTAAGAATGTTCCTATTAAAGATAGGTTAAAAACTTTAGAAAGGAGGCAAAAATCAAAACAACTGGACAATAGTTGGAGGGTTGAGAACGATGACCCATCTTTGGGACAGGCTGAATGAAAGCAAACTTCCAGCAGGAAGGAAAAATACTAGATGAAAGACAAAGATGAGAGTTTGCTGAGCAGGGTGTCAGCACAGAAGCATAGTTCTTGAGAACAACAGGAGGGACACCATCAGTACGTACGCAGTGTTAGAATTTATCACGGAAAGGGCAGAGTAAGCATCTATGGAAGAGACTCTAATTTCAGACATAATTAAGTCAGAGGGAGGTGGAAATGGAGGAACAACACCGGAATCGTCCAGGGTTGAGTTGGAGGGGAAAGTCTGAATGAAGAGTTTAGCTATATCAGGAGAAGAGACGGCAACTGAGCCATCGGAATGAAAAGGAGGAGGGAAAAAAGAAGTAAAGTTGTTGGAAAGTTTCTTGGTTAGGTGCCAGAAAGAGTGAGAAGAATTAGAAATGGATAGGTTTTCACATTTTTTTCCTGATGAAAGAATTTTTGGCGAGTCGAAGAACAGATTTTGCACGATTCTGTGCAGACATACTAGGGCCACTCAATATATTTTGCCCCACCCTTTTTTCTTAACTAAATAATAGGCCATGGGGCTGAAATGTCTTTTGGGCCATAAGTTTGAACTTTCTGCGCTTCACATAACCGGATTTTTTTCAGTTTGAACCTCCCCTCCTTGTATAAAACCGCTTTTAAACGCCCTTGTATAAAACCCATGGTTAACGCAGTTTCGAAAATGGCATCTGACAGTGATGTGCGTCGTAAACAGAGAGCTGTTATCGAATTCTTAACCGTAGAGAAGGAAACAGTTGGAAATATTCACAAACGTCTACAAAACATTTACGGAGATGCTGTTGTTGATCGAAGCACAGTCGGACACTGGTCTAAACGTGTGAGATCATCGGAAAGAGGGAGAGCCAGCCTCGATGATGAGCCACGCAGCGGTCGCCCGGCATCGGCTGTCACATCTCACACTGTTCAACGTGCTAACAGCATCATTCGATCAAATCGGCGCATCACATACAAGGAGCTATCACTGGAGCTAGGAATTATTGAAGGAAGTGTGAATACGATAATTTAACAACTGGGATACTCAAAAGTGTGTTCACGGTTTGTTCCTCGCGAACTGACTGAAGATCACAAAGCCCAAAGAAAGAAATTACTTCTGAGTCGTTGGCTCGATACGAGACAGAAGGGGATGACTTCCTTTCACGAATTGTGACTGGGAATGAGACTTGGGTACACCACTTTGAACCTGAAACAAAACACCAATCCATGGAGTGGCATCACGCAGACTCCACACGCAAGAAAAAGTTCAAAATGGCTCCCTCTGCAAGAAAGGTTATGGCCACCATCTCCCGAGACATGAAAGGGGTGATTCTGGGAGACATTATGAAGAAAGGACAAACAATCAACTCAAAGGCATATATTGCTACCTCACAGAGACTCCAGAGACGTATAAGCGAGTTCAACCGGAGAGAAAACTGGAAGACGTCCTTCTTTGCACGATAACGCAAGACCACACAACATTTTGCAAACAGAGAGGCCATCACAAAAATGCGCTTGACTGTGTTACCCCACACTCCATACAGCCAGGATCTGGCACCTTCAGACTTCCATTTGTTTGGGCCAATGAAGGATGCTATTCGTGAAAGAAAGTTTCAGTGACGATGAGATTATGGAGGAAGTTAAGAGTGGCTCCAGTGGAACCCAGCGGACCTTTGTTTCGAGGTGGAGGAAAGCCGTAGAAAAGGATGGAGACTATGTGGAAAAATAAAAACTTGTAAAAAAGGTATGTAACTACTTATGTACAAAATTTCGGGAACTTACAAGGAAACTTGGAAAGAATAAAAAAGGTGGGGCAAAATATATTGCGTGGCTCTTGTATAAGCTAAATGAGAGTCAGGAGTTGGACGGCGACCGCACCTTCTGAAAGACTCCTCTCTGTTTTGGATAACGTGAGAGCAAGCAAAATTAAATCAAGGTTTTTTTGCCTTAGTATTAGAAATAGAATTGGAATGTACGCACCAAGCCCGAGAGAACCACCGTGATACACTCAGCAGACTCGGAGGAACCACGGCCATGAAAGCAGTACTCATTCCATGGGAATGATTACCGTTTCACTCCAGCTGGGCAGAATCTTCCTCTTCTCTCATTCCAGTGTGTTTTTATTTAATTTCTAAAGTTACGGACACAACCCTCTGGTATTTTCCATACGTATATTACTGTGTGCTGCTCGCTCTTCTTTCCAGGGAGTTGAATTTCAGGGACTGTAGTCGAAACTGGAAGCTTTCATCTTTCGTTTTCTCTTTCTTAGACTAAAAGTGCTTTGTTTGGCTTCCATGTTTGTAATGTTTTGTTTTCTGTATGGGCATGTGAAAAGAACGAGGGATAACTTACCAGAGTGATGCATTTGTAAGAATGCTTTCAGATAGTTAACTGACAGTTTTGTAATTGTAGGGTACTGTTTATATTGCGCATGCGTAACGTGGACAAGTATTTAGGAACATTTAGGAACATTTTGCCAAATTCTAGATTTTATCTAGAATATGGGGCATTATTTATTCAATTTTAGCGGTGTTTCCAAAGTTTTGAACAGTAATATAATATATATATATATATATATATATATATATGATGAATCAAACCACGAAGGAAAGGAAACACAGATGGTGCTCAAGCGCTTTCGTCTAATGACATCCTCAGGAACACTGAGGATGTTCCTGAGGATGTCATTAGACGAAAGCGCTTGAGCACCATCTGTGTTTCCTTTCCTTCGTGGTTTGATTCATCATAAATATTTTTCACGTGTTACTTTCGTGAAATAATTTTCATATATATATATATATATATATATATATATACACAGGGTGGGCCAAAAGTCTGGATCCATAGGAAAATATTATTTTAATACATAAATTACAACAAATGGTAAATACTTAAAATGAATATCAACTTTAACTCGTAAATGCGTATCCGTGATACTGTACAGTGGTTCGTACTCCAGTATAAACAACAAATTATAACAAATGCTCAAATTGGCGGCCTCTGACATCGAGACACTTAGGGATGGAATTTATGATTTTTAATAATTCTTCGAATTGAAGTTCTCGAGATGCGTGTTTCATTTGATAATCTTCTTGTTGACTTTACTGGACTATTCGTTAAAGTTTCACATACCATTGCAGAGGTATTTTCATCAGTTGCAGTTTTTGGACGACCAGAACGCCGTCGATCATGTACACTTCCTGTTTCTTTGAAACGTTTAAACAACTTGCCAACAGTCGCATGTGTTACTGGATGCTTATCAGGATGATTTCTATTGAATTCGGTAGCAACTTCTCTGTGTGTAGCGCCCTGTCTTGCGTACATGAGCACAAGTTCTACCCGGTCTTCTGTTGTTAGATTCGAAGCCATTTCTGGGCTGAAATAAAAAAAGTATTTGAGTATTTATACTGGAGTACGAACTACTGTACAGTATCACGGATACGCATTTACGAGTTAAAGTTGATATTCATTTTAAGTATTTACCATTTGTTGTAATTTACGTATTAAAATAAATATTTTCCTATGGATCCAGACTTTTGGCCCACCCTGTATATTAGGGTGGAGCGAAAATATGAATTTTAGAATATCAATTTGGAATACCTAGGAAAAGTTGTAAATGACGCTAATTTAAATGTCCACCAAATTTGAACTAGCTGCTGTTTCAGTAAGAGGCTCCCCAATGACCTTCAAAACCGTCACAGTTTGAGCTCAGTCACTCAGTCTTCCTAAAGTGCGTGCAGTGACGAGATGTGTTACAGTTTAGCTTAGCCAATTAGTATAACTACTTAACCGTTTTGCATACATAAATATTATTTCTTGTAATTCTATGATTTAATTACATTAATTTTATTTTTTCAGAAATATTAAAATGGATAAAAAAGTAAAGACAAGGCAGTGTAGTATATGCCCAGTTTTTGGCGCTGCTAAAGAACTAAATAGCAATAGGCTTCCAACCTATGAAGAAATGTTTAGACATTATTTATGGGTAAGAGCTGACATAAAGTTCACTAATAATAACAAAGATCCTGCAGTCTCTGACGTATCAGAAAGAGTCGCTTTAGATATTGAAAATATTTGGGTAAAGGTCTCAATTCCAACAGTTTCTCACAAAAGAGTTTTGCAGCTTATTCGCTCCTATCATAATAAATATATGGTGTTGATAAAGCCATAAAAGGAAGAAAAGGAAACCCAAATTATCAAAACAAATTACAGTTGGTCAGAGAAAAAGCTAAAAATTTATTTGATATTGCTAGCTGCAAATGTGAGTTTGATTCATGTCACTGTGATAAAACTAAAAAGGTTCCTCGCATTGAGCAAAAATTTCTCACTGATCAAAGAGGAGATAGAAAAATAGCAATTGGGAACATAGATAAAATAACAACTGAAAAACTTTAAAAGAATATGAAACGAAAAGAACTGGAACTTTCTCGAATTAGCAAAAGCATTTCAACTAATGAAGATGCTATAGGCCTAGGCCTTGATTCTTCTGATTCAGATGGTGACATTTCAGCTTGCTCAGGGAAAGAATCAAACCCGACCCAAACAAGAACTGTTGATGATACTACACCGTCTAACTCGCATCAACAGATGAGAGTTAATTTAGGAAATGTTGCACAAGTTTGTGATAGATACGGCATATCTGACCGGGCAGGTGCATCTTTGGCATCTGCTGCCCTGCAAGATGTTGGTCTAATAAGAAATGAGGATACCTCCCTCGTAATTGACAGGAGTAAATTAGAAGAGAAGGACGAAAATACGGCGTAAAATGTAACAAGAAGATAATGAGGAACACTTAAAAGCTCTATATTTTGATGGAAGAAAAGATAAAACTAAATATCTATGAAGCAAGGCAAAAAATATTATTACAAGTCGGTCATTGAAGAACACATAACCTTAGTAAGAGAACCAGGGTCTTGCTATATTGGTCTCTGGTACTGCTCATGGTATTAAAGATTCGTTAATTCAGTTTTTATCAGAAAATGTTCAAAACATTGATGAACTGGTGGCTATTGAATGTGATGGAACTCCTGTAAACACAGGAAGGCATAATGGAATTATTAGCCTCTTAGAATTGTCATTAGGTACATCTTTGCAGTGGCTAATATGTCAATTGCACGCTAACGAACTTCCACTTCGCCACTTGTTATATCACATTGATGGAAGCACAACAGGACCTGATACCTTCTCTGGAACAATTGGCAAAGCACTGAAAAATTGTGAACAACTTCCAGTTGCAGGGTTTGATAAAATTGTAGCTGATATACCATACATAGCAAATGAAGACTTAAGTACGGACCAGAAGTATTTGCTTGAAATCTGTAAAGCTGTGTGCTCAGGTAAATGCTCTCAGGATTTGTCTGCAAAAAATCCAGGAACTTTATTTCATGCAAGGTGGATAACTACAGCAAATCGAATTCTACGTTTATACATTGCTAAAGATAAACCATCAGAGAACCTTCGTACATTAGCAACATTTGTGATGAAAGTTTATGCTCCAATGTGGTTTACCATTAAGTCAAAATCTTCATGCACAGAAGGAGGAAGACATGTCTGGGAAACCATTTCAAGATCAAGATACCTTCCACTTGAGCTGAGAAATGTTGTGGATTCTTCAATACAACGCAACGCTTATTTTGCTCACCTAGAGAACCTATTGCTCTCGATGATCATTCAAAGAGAAGGGAGATGTACAAGATTGCACGAATTATAGAGGGATCAAGCTAATATCACATACAATGAAGATATGGGAGCGAATAGTGGAGAGTAGGTTGAGAGACGAAGCGGAAGTGTCAGTGGAACAGTTTGGATTTATGCCGGGAAGGAGAACGACAGATGCAGTTTTTGCATTGAAACAGTTGGCAGAGAGGTACAGAGAGGGCAGAAGGCGTTGCACATGGTTTTTTATGACTTGGAGAAGGCATATGATTATGATAGGATACCACGGCAGGAAGTTTGGAGATGCTTAAGGGAAAAGATGGTACCGGAGAAGTATGTTAAACTGATCAAGGGGATGTACAGGGGAGTAACAACTAAGGTGAGGAGTAGCGTGGGTGTGTCAGAGAGCTTTGGGGTGGAAGTTGGTCTGCACCAAGGATCAGCTTTGAGCCCCTTCCTTTTCAATGTGGTATTCGATGTGTTGACGGACAGGATTAGAGGGGAGGCGCCGTGGTGCATGATGTATGCAGACGATGTTGTGTTGAGTGGGGAGACGAAAGAGGAGGTGGAGTAGCAGTTGGAAAATTGGAGAGAGGCGTTGGAAAGTAGGGGGATGAGAATTAGCCGAAAGAAGACCGAATATATGAGATGTGATGTGCAGCAGGACCGAGGAGGGGAAGTGATATTGAGTGGAGAGCGTGTTAAGACGGTGGAGTATTTTAAATACTTGGGGTCAACAGTGGATGCAGAGGGGGGAGCAGAGAGAGAGATAAACTGTAGAATACAGTCGGGGTGGAAGAACTGGAGAGACGTATCAGGGGTGCTCTGTGATAAGAGGGTCCCAGTGAAACTGAAGGGAAAGGTATTCAAAACAGTGGTGAGGCTGGCAATGTTGTATGGAATGGAGACTGTGCCAATGAAGAAGAGCAATGAAAGAAAAATCGATGTGGCTGAAATGAAGATGTTAAGATGGATGTGTGGAGTGACGAGGAGGGATAGGGTCAGAAATGAGCATATAAGAGGAACAGTGAAGGTGGCGGAAGCATCTAAGAAGGTGCAGGAGGCCAGGCTGAGGTGGTATGGACACGTCAGGAGAAGAGAGGAGGAGTATGTGGGGCGCAGAGTGTTGGAGATGGAGAAGAAGAGGAAGACCGAAGACGAGATGGAGGGACTGTGTGGTGGCGGACATCAGGGAGAAGGACTTGGAGGAGGACGTGGTATACGACAGAGGAGAGTGGAGAAGACGAACCAAAAACAGCGACCCCATGTAAAGATGGGATAATAAGCTGCGGAAGAAGAAGAAGAAGAAGATCACCAATGATCAGGAGCACATCAGAGAGCTGGCAATTCGAAGAATTATGCTTGCAAGACGCAAAACACAAAAGGAAATCCGAAAGTTTATAATACCAAGGCTGAACTTTGGAGCAAAAGAATACATTGATCTTATTAACTGGAAAAGAAGGGCGATTAAGTCCTTCGCTTTTGCAGCAATTAACGGAGAAGGAATTGAGAGAGCTCGCTTCCAAACAGTCAGATTTTGGAGGCATACTTGGGATGCCATGTCACACACAGGCCGTAGAAAGATGTATTAAGCTAATAACAGAAGCAGCAGCAACAGTTTGTGGAAAAGAACGGAGGGGGATTCATTCGAATGAGATTGGAATCAAGAAACGTAATGCCATTTTTTAATATTAAATCACAACATAGTTCGATAAGCAGGAAAAGGAATAAGACTTAGACAAAAGTCCATAATGAGGTTGGGTGGTTGGGATGGGCTGGGCTGGAACTCGATGTGCAGCTACCTCCACGTGGTGAGTTCTGTGTACTTTGTTGATATATATATACACAGGGTGGGCCGTAAGTTTCCATACATAGGAAAATTTAACGAGGATGCAAACTTTTCAACTAAGATCTTGTTTACTGATGAAGCAATTTTTACATCAATGGAGAGGTTAATCGGCAAAACATACGTTATTGGAGTAATGCTAACCCTAACTGCTGAGTCCGACGAAGATGCAAGGTGCCGGTAAAGTGATGGTGTGGGCCGGGATATGGGGTGACAGAATTATTGGACCAATTTTTGTCAGTGGAAATCTTAATGCCGAAAGGTATCTTAACATGTTGCAAGAAAGATTTTCCCATCCCTGCTAAACGAGGAAGGTAACTTCCCAGTTTACTTCCAGCAAGATGGAGCTCCACCTCATTATGGTCTTCACGTGTGTCGGTATTTGGATCAGCAGTTTCCGGATGCTTGGATTGGTCGGCGTGGTCCTGTGGAGTGGCCTCCCAGATCCCCAGATCTCACCCCCCTTGATTTCTATCTTTGGGGGCACTTGAAGGCCATGGTGTATCAGGAAAAGATACGAGACATAAATCATCTAAAGGAACGTATCACCAACGCCATTACAAGCATAACGTCAACTGTGCTAATGCGTGTTCATCAACAGTGGGGAACACGTATTGAAATGTGTTTTCAAAAAATGGCAACCATGTAGAGCATATTATATAAATAAAAATGGTTGTCCATAAAAAAATGTTTATTTTTCCTATGTATGGAAACTTACGGCCCACCCTGTATATATATATTATATATATATATATATATATACACACAAAGTAGCGGAATGCTGCCAGAAATGTTCAAATTAGGAAGCGATTTTTTGCCCTCGCTGGGGACCCTGAACAATTAATTCAAGGGACATCAAATTTTGAATGAACATTGACAGTAGCCCGTTGACAACTTTTGCAGGTATTCCAATTCGATATTTGAAAAAAAAACTTTTGGTCCATTTTCACTCCACCCTAATAATATATATTATATATATATATATATATATATATATATATATACACACACGTTACCAAAAGAAGAGCATATATGTTCTCAATACAGATAGAATACACAGTGTGTGTCCATAAAGCATTATATGTATATAGTCCAAAATTATTAAAGGAAATTAATATTATAAAAACCTTATTAAATTTAGCTTTCAACTTGGGTTATTTAATGTGATTTTTAGATGATTTCGTTTAGGGAGTGGGTTTTCAATAGTTTTTGAAAAAAAAATGATTCACTAAATGAAATATATTACGAACTATTTGTAAGATATACGGAAAATAATTAGTTTGGCCATTTCACTTTCAAATAACTGTGTTTATTTTACCTTCCAATTAATGTGAGAAGCAGTAAAGCCTAAAGCTTTAGGGCCAAATTAAACAGGAAATATAAATATTAATATTATAATTAGTAATCGTATGTTTTGTTAAAAATATGGTAATATTGTAATATTTGTAGTATTATTATATTTACTTTTACGAATAAAGATGGATTGATTGATTGATTGAGTAACTGAGTGATTGAAAATGTAATTTATGCAAAGAATCCTTATTTGAAGTCTACCATTACGGAGCAGGTCAGTTTATCATTCGCTTCATTTATTAAGGAAAAAAAAAAATTTACCAGCCAGGAAGTCATTTTCCCCCCGATGTAGGGGTGTATATCCCAAGTGTTACCTTCAGCCCGAGCATTAAAAAGGTAAACGACCAATTCAACCCAACTCAGGAGCCAGCAGGCGGGAGCGAATCAGAGTTTCATCGCTCAGAGTCCGCACCGTAACCACTGAGCTACCGGGCACCCACTGAAATTAACCAGTAGTATAAAATAAATAAAATAATAAAAATACAAAGTCGTATCCTTTTGAAGCTCAGCCATCGAATGTCGCACTATCAACTAATTTAACCTAACGCGACTGTGGGGTGGAAGGGGATGGGCGAGAAGGCCATATCCAGCCACAGTACCTTTCGTTAATGGGGTGGCGCTCCCGGTTACCCTTCCTGACAAACGTTTTACGTTTATAACAACCTAAGAAACATTTATTATTATTATTATTATTATTATTATTATGTCAATCTTCCAATTTCATAATTAACCACTATATATACTGTATATATACTCGTATATACTATATAACTGATACAATGCCTTATT
>JAJOZX010007176.1:197500-237388 GCA_023014485.1 Bathynomus jamesi
ATCTTGGTGGTCTGGTCTGTATTGAAGGGTGTATTGGTCGTGTCGAGTCTGTAGGTTTTCTTGTGTCTGGCTGTTTGTCTGTCTGCGTGTTTCTGGTTGTTGTCTCTGTTTAAGTGACTTATCTTTGCATAGTGATTAACTAGAATGTTAGCTTGTGTATATGTTGGGATATTATTTTGGCTGCGACAGATAGCCGCGTGTGAGGTGTGAATGCCGCTGTTAGAGTGGGTAATGCTGTTTATAGTCTTGTATAGGCTGGATGTATCTGTGGAGTGGTTTAGTGTTGTTATGAATTCCCCAAATGTTTCTGTTTGTTTTTCTTTAAGTTTGTTGTTTATTTCTGTGTTGAGCTGTTGTATCTGCTGTTTTATGGCTTCTGTGTGTGGTGTTTGTGTGTTATGTTTGAGGTTGTTACGTTGCCTTATGAGGTGGGCTATTTCTCTAGTGTAATTTGGGTTGTATTTCCTAATGTTGTCCTTGGGTATGTATTTGTTTGCATAATTGATGATCTGATTAAATGTCTTGAGTGTTGTATTGATGCTTATGATGGGTGTGTTGTTTAATGTGGTGAATTGTTCCTTAGTCTGTATTTTGAACTGTTCCCAATCAGCTTTCTTGTAATTTCTGTAAGTGTGCCTAAGGCTGTTGGGGCAGAGTGTAGAACGTGTTGTAATGATGATGGGCAGGTGGTCTGATGACAGTTGTTTTTCTGTTCTCCAGTGTGTATGTATTGCTAGTGAGGGGGAACAGAACGTTATGTCTGGGGAGGAGTTTGAGTATCCTGCTTGATGTGGTATGTGTGTATGTTCTTCTGTATTATTAAAAATGAAGAGGCTGTTTAGTTGTGTGGCTATGTTGGCGCCTCTGGTGTTGCTTTGGTTGTGCAGGTACCAACTAGCGTCTTTGGCGTTGAAATCTCCTCCTGAGATGACATTAGAGAGAGAGGCCGAATTGTGTAACTGTGGATTGTAATTGGCTGGCACCTGAGGTGAACTATATGGTGGGATGTAAATGTTGATGAGTGTGGTGTTGTGTTTTGCGCGTGTTTTAATGTTAACTGCCTGTATTTCTATCGTGTTATCTGCTTGGATTGTGTTTGTAATGTTTTGGGTGGTATCAGTGTAGCTAATGCTTTTACGTATGTAAGTAATGAGTCCACCCCCGTTACCCCCAGTACGATCTTGACGGATCGCCGTGAAGTCAGGGATGGTGGGTGTTTTGTGTGTGCGTTTTAGTTTTGTTTCTTGTATAAGTGCTATGTGAATGTTTTGTTTGTGTACGAATTCCCTAAGCTGCATGATTTTGTTTGTGAGGCCATCTACGTTGTACTGTAATATGTTAATATTATAATTCTGTATGTGTCTCATGGTCCTATTGTGTCTATGTCTTTGTGTATGGTGACATGTGTAAGTTGTAGTGGGGCCTGGATTAGTCTTAATGTCGCTGGAGAGTAAGAGTAGTCCAGGGAGCACGCAATTGCTCCCCGTAAATGAAAAAAATAGCACGCTGGTATAGGTCCGGCCCCGGGAGCCGATCGGCACTCTGACCGTGCCACGCAACAGACCGTCGACTGCCAGTCTGGCCAACCGTAGACAGCCCGCTGCACGGAGATTTGAGGAAGTTTATCCACCAGTGCGTTGATGTTTCGGTTTGACGTCGTGCTGGAGGATACAGCCACTGTTAGAAGCTTCCTCGTCAGCTGCTGCTACCGTAGTTCCTGAGAAAGGCCGCTATTACCCTTCGAACAAAACGCATTTATTGTAATTCTTCCAAGTGATTATTTCTTTTTTCTTGTCATGTTCAATCTCTAAGATTCTTCGTCTGGATTAAGTTTCTAGATTATTCCTAAATTTTCTTTTGACACAATAGTCAAACAATAAAAATGTTTATCTTCCACTAATAAATTAATTTGTATTTTCATGCATTTAGAATATGTATTTCTTCATGAGGCTCACATTTTCTAACTTCAAAGGTTGTGCACCTGAAGTTGGCCAAATAGATTGCGTCCGTCTGGCTTGAGGTTGATTGATAGAATGAGTTTTCTTTCTTTATTAAACAAAATAGTGATTTATAAATCAGACAAATAAAAGTTGATTGTTTACAGTTGAAATTAAATGTGCACTTAAATAATGACTTCAATAGCAATAACGCGCGAGGTAATGGCTAGTCTTTATATAAAGATAGGTGAATGACACCAGGCCAAAATGGGGCCTGCACAATGATGTTTACATGGTGGTAGCTCTCATGTCATTGGTTCTTCGAAGAGAGAGAGAGTCGAAGTGCGATGGTGGCGTAGGAATGCTTGAAGTAGTCCTTGTAACGAGGTTGAGGTGTGAGGCAAAACATAAAGACATGCCTTGAGTGAATCCTCGCTGTGACATCATCTTAGTTTACTTGTGTGACGTCATCTTGGTCGTGTTTGTGTTGATGGAACATCGCTAAAGTATTTGAACGTTTCTGCCACTACATATATATACCTCGGTGGTGGAGTGATTAGCGTCGCTGACTACGAATCCATCGGCCCCGGGATTGAGACCCGGTAACGACAGTCGGCGCGCAGCAAAACCCAGCTGTTCATCCTTCCACACAATAAAGTGGTTGGTAGGTAAATGGGTACCGTGGGTGGCCTAGTGGTTAAGACTCTGGGCTGCTGGTAGGCTTGCCAACCCTCCCGGATTCGCCGGGAGACTCCTGGAATCGTGTGTGTTCTCCCGACTCCCGGAACGTTATCATAATCTCCCGGATATCTTACAATTTGAGAATAGTTTTCTTTAAATACATAATTTGGTATCACCTTATCATTTGCATATTATTAGCCTTTAAATAATCTGTTTTTGTTTTACTATTGATATGAATAACTTATATATATATATATATATATATATATATATATATATATATATATATATATATATATATATATATATACGTATATATATGTGTACAGGGGCGTCAATTGACTTTAATTGACCTTAGAATATGTCTTTATACCACCTGCATATGGCCTCAAAATGCCCTTGAAATTGGTCATATTTAAAAAATTTCTCGGGGGCTTACAGCGCCCCCCCATCGAACCCGCCAGCTGGATCGGCTCGCCCCACCCCCGTTTATGGCCTGTATATATATCATCTCCCGGAATTGTATTTCAGAAAGTTGGCAAGCCTAGCTGCTGGTGGAGCGTGGTTCGGATTCCACGTTAAAATGTAGATCTAAGGTCAAAATGAACAATTTGGGCGGAAGCAAACCAAAGGTTAATCAAAGGTTATATATGTTGCAAACAAAACATATATATATATATATATATATATATCCTAAACCCAACTTCTTCAATCCGACTCTGAAAATATTCAACAAAAGTTTTGTGTGAAACTGAAAGGTCTAGTGTACATCAACGATCGGATCCCCACCATCAATGTAATAGGTCAGTGGTAGCGAACCTATGGCACGCGTGCCCATTTGGGCACGCGATCAAATTTGCACAGACTAGAAAATGCCTTAAAAAACTTAAATTTGAAGTTCTCGACAATCCAGCCTACAGTCCAGACCTGGCACCTTCGGATTTTTACCTGTTTAGACCACTAAAAGACGCTTTGAGAGGTCAGCGATTCCAAGGCGATGATGACCCGAAGGAGGAGGTGCATGACTGGCTACGCACAAAGCCAAAAACATTCTTTTGTGATGGC
The DNA here is from genome assembly GCA_023014485.1 of Bathynomus jamesi. NCBI lineage: Eukaryota > Metazoa > Arthropoda > Malacostraca > Isopoda > Cirolanidae > Bathynomus > Bathynomus jamesi. Next base: position 201,184 of record JAJOZX010007176.1, read on the forward strand.
ATTAGGAAGTTTGTAGATCGCTGGACTAAGTGTATTGAAAAACAGGGAGACTATGTTGAGAAGTGATGTGTTTATAATCTATCAGATGTGAAAATAAAATTGTGAAAATAAAAAGTGCGGATACTTATTGAATTACCCTCGTATATGTTTAATAGTAATAATGTGTATATTGCTGGGTTAATTGCTTCACTTAATGAGGCAAAAGCTGGATGTTGTATAGATAACATGAGGATAAATAACTTAGTCTATGCCAATGATATGGTGTTAACAAGTCCTTTTTTTTAGGCCTGAATTGTCTGTTTAAAGTCTGCTAATTATATTCACAGAAACATGACACTCTTCTTAATGTTACAAAAACTAACGTTATGTAATTCCATCCCAAAAGCTCTAATCAGTCGCTGAACCAATAAAGTAACCAATAAGGAAGTAGAAGAATTTAAGTATTTGGGTCAAATTATCACCGGCTCCTTGAGTGATGACTCAAACATAAGAAAACAATATCGAAACCTTTAAGCTAAAACAAACGCGACTATAAGGGACTTCCGATTCTGTACAAGTGAAGCTAAAGACACTCTCCTTTGTATCTTCTGCACTAATATGTACAGTATATGGGCAGTAAATCTGGGTGAATTATAAAAAAGGTTCAAGCAGAATCCTAAATTTGCTTTATAGCAGATCTTTCAGACTCCTCCATAAGTTACTCCAAGATGATCAGCTTCACAAATGTTTGCTTACCACAATGTCTAGAGACATTGATAAGACCATAAGATGTGATAAGACGTGCTCAATAGCCCAATACAGTCTAATGCAAATAATTAAAAAATCAGCCAAGCCAATTATCCAAGCTATTCATCAGTCCTGCCATATGTCATCTAAGCTTCGACATTGCTTTTTTCATTATTTGTATTTCTATTTTTAGTACTTGTAGTATTTTATTTTATGTTATATATCGAATATTGGTCTGAATAAACTTTTTAATTTTATAATATATGAGGCGTCATCTCAAAACCAGTTTTGAGATAACGCGTTTAAACTTTGTGACTACTGTGAACGAGGGGCCTATAGCGCTAATACACGCATTGATAATAACTACATTTTGAGCGTACGAGGCGGGTAATTGGCTATACCAGGTTGTCTGTAGATGGGGCGAGGGTTGAACTATTCATTCGTGGAACAGTCGCAAAATCGCCAATGTGGCGAGTTCGCCTCTCGTACTCGCTTGCAGTAAAGACGGAACAGGTGAAACCGTATTTTGTACAACAGAACCTGTTAATGCATTCTAGAACTGCGACCTCATGTTTACATTGTCCTACTTTAGTAAGTACAAAGAATGCGCATTATAGAGACACTGGTCGAAGCTCAAAATTCATCGTAACCTTTTACCCAAAACCGAGCAACAGAATGAAACCGAAGTACCTCAACCTACAGATCTACAGATCTACAGAAGCTAAGGCTACAAAGACCCTAAGATCCACTCTAAGGTTAGCCCGAGAGAAAGGGAAGAGTAGGGGGTTAAAAGAGGAGAATAAGGGGTTAAGTAAGTAGCAAAACCTGTTATTCGTGGGTTAACATTCATTCAGAAAAAGAGAAAGAAAGACTCATCATCATCCGCCGGCCACTGCCGACAAGTCGGAAAAATAGTCGAAGAGAGTAGGAAAGGGGTGAAAGATGAAAAGAAGTAAAATAAGAACGCTTACAAACCATACAAAACATGCAAACACAGTCTTGACCCAAGCACTATCATACCATGCAAACTACAGAGATGCAAGTAAAGAGAGTTACAGACATGCAAGTAAGGAGAGAAATAAAAAGGAGGTAGAGTATAACAAAAAGTGGGTTAGTTTACGCTACGAGCTACATCTATGTTCGTGTTAGTCTAATTTTTTTTTTTAATAATTTTATTGCTGGCATATCACCCGCTGGCTCACTACAACATATGATTATAATATAGTTCTAGTTTTATTCCTCTTTTATAATGAAAGAAAATGAAAGAATAACGAAATAAGTGAACTCGTCTGGAATGTTTAATTGGCAGATGAATCTCAAAAAAAAAAAAAATCTTAATTTCTTTGAAAACTCGTTCAGGTTTGAAAAGTTAAATTGACAAAGTTTTGCTCAATTTGTCAATATATATATATATATATATATATATATATATATATATATATATATATACACACAAAGAGGCCTTGAATCATTTTTCTCTTTCCTTGTGTGTTTGCTTCATTCATTCATTTCACGTGTTTAATTGTGAAATTCATCCCATATATATATATGAATAGAAACGACATAAGTATTAAGGAACGTTTCTGCACACGAGGAGGAGAGATAACGAATAAATGAAAAATGAGGCGAACCGCCCGGGAATCGAACCCAGGGCCTTCCAATTGCCGGTTGGACGCGCTACCATTATGCTACGGACCTCGATTAATCACAAATCGAAATTCTACCACATAGGGCAGAAACCAATGCCCTGAGAGGGCACCCTCGCAAATCGTGAATATGCGCATATGACTGCAATAACCACGCAGTATATAAATGAATAGAAACGACATAAGTATTAAGGAACGTTTCTGCACACGAGGAGGAGAGATAACGAATACATGAATATGCGCATATTCACGATTTGCGAGGGTGCCCTCTCAGGGCATTGGTTTCTGCCCTATGTGGTAGAATTTCGATTTGTGATTAATCGAGGTCCGTAGCATAATGGTAGCGCGTCCAACCGGCAATTGGAAGGCCCTGGGTTCGATTCCCGGGCGGTTCGCCTCATTTTTCATTTATTCGTTATCTCTCCTCCTCGTGTGCAGAAACGTTCCTTAATACTTATGTCGTTTCTATTCATATATATATATATGGGATGAATTTCACAATTAACACGTGAAATGAATGAATGAAGCAAACACACAAGGAAAGAGAAAAATGATTCAAGGCCTTTCGTGTGTGTATATATATATATATATATATATATATATATATATATATATATATATATATTGACAAATTGAGCAAAACTTTGTCAATTTAACTTTTCAAACCTGAACGAGTTTTCAAAGAAATTAAGATTTTTTTTTTTTGAGATTCATCTGCAATTAAACATTCCAGACGAGTTCACTTATTTCGTTATTCTTTCATTTTCTTTCATTATAAAAGAGGAATAAAACTAGAACTATATTATAATCATATGTTGTAGTGAGCCAGCGGGTGATATGCCAGCAATAAAATTATTAAAAAAAAAAAATTAGACTAACACGAACATAGATGTAGCTCGTAGCGTAAACTAACCCACTTTTTGTTATACTCTACCTCCTTTTTATTTCTCTCCTTACTTGCATGTCTGTAACTCTCTTTACTTGCATCTCTGTAGTTTGCATGGTATGATAGTGCTTGGGTCAAGACTGTGTTTGCATGTTTTGTATGGTTTGTAAGCGTTCTTATTTTACTTCTTTTCATCTTTCACCCCTTTCCTACTCTCTTCGACTATTTTTCCGACTTGTCGGCAGTGGCCGGCGGATGATTGAGTCTTTCTTTCTCTTTTTCTGAATGAATGTTAACCCACGAATAACAGGTTTTGCTACTTACTTAACCCCTTATTCTCCTCTTTTAACCCCCTACTCTTCCCTTCTCTCGGGCTAACCTTAGAGTGGATCTTAGGGTCTTTGTCAGCCTTAGCTTCTGTAGATCTGTAGATCTGTAGGTTGAGGTACTTCGGTTTCATTCTGTTGCTCGGTTTTGGGTAAAAGGTTACGATGAATTTTGAGCTTCGACCAGTGTCTCTATAATGCGCATTCTTTGTACTTACTAAAGTAGGACAATGTAAACATGAGGTCGCAGTTCTAGAATGCATTAACAGGTTTCTGTTGTACAAAATACGGTTTCACCTGTTCCGTCTTTACTGCAAGCGAGTACGAGAGGCGAACTCGCCACATTGGCGATTTTGCGACTGTTCCACGAATGAATAGTTCAACCCTCGCCCCATCTACAGACAACCTGGTATAGCCAATTACCCGCCTCGTACGCTCAAAATGTAGTTATTATCAATGCGTGTATTAGCGCTATAGGCCCCTCGTTCACAGTAGTCACAAAGTTTAAACGCGTTATCTCAAACTGGTTTTGAGATGACGCCTCATATATTATTAAAATTAAAAAGTTATTCAGACCAATATTCGATATATAACATAAAATAAATACTACAAGTACTAAAAATAGAAATACAAATAATGAAAAAAGCAATGTCGAAGCTTAGATGACATATGGCAGGACTGATGAATAGCTTGGATAATTGGCTTGGCTGATTTTTTAATTATTTGCATTAGACTGTATTGGGCTATTGAGCACGTCTTATCACATCTTATGGTCTTATCAATGTCTCTAGACATTGTGGTAAGCAAACATTTGTGAAGCTGATCATCTTGGGGTAACTTATGGAGGAGTCTGAAAGATCTGCTATAAAGCAAATTTAGGATTCTGCTTGAACCTTTTTTATAATTCACCCAGATTTACTGCCCATATACTGTACATATTAGTGCAGAAGATACAAAGGAGAGTGTCTTTAGCTTCACTTGTACAGAATCGGAAGTCCCTTATAGTCGCGTTTGTTTTAGCTTAAAGGTTTCGATATTGTTTTCTTATGTTTGAGTCATCACTCAAGGAGCCGGTGATAATTTGACCCAAATACTTAAATTCTTCTACTTCCTTTATTGGTTACTTTATTGGTTCAGCCGACTGATTAGAGCTTTTGGGATGGAATTACATAACGTTAGTTTTTGTAACATTAAGAAGAGTGTCATGTTTCTGTGAATATAATTAGCAGACTTTAAACAGACAATTCAGGCCTTAAAAAAAAGGACTTGTTAACACCATATCATTGGCATAGACTAAGTTATTTATCCTCATGTTATCTATACAACATCCAGCTTTTGCCTCATTAAGTGAAGCAATTAACCAGCAATATACACATTATTACTATTAAACATATACGAGGGTAATTCAATAAGTATCCGCACTTTTTATTTTCACAATTTTATTTTCACATCTGATAGATTATAAACACATCACTTCTCAACATAGTCTCCTGTTTTTCAATACACTTAGTCCAGCGATCTACAAACTTCCTAATGCCATCACAAAAAATGTTTTTGGCTTTGTGCGTAGCCAGTCATGCACCTCCTCCTTCGGGTCATCATCGCCTTGGAATCGCTGACCTCTCAAAGCGTCTTTTAGTGGTCTAAACAGGTAAAAATCCGAAGGTGCCAGGTCTGGACTGTAGGCTGGATTGTCGAGAACTTCAAATTTAAGTTTTTAAGGCATTTTCTAGTCTGTGCAAATTTGATCGCGTGCCCAAATGGGCACGCGTGCCATAGGTTCGCTACCACTGACCTATTACATTGATGGTGGGGATCCGATCGTTGATGTACACTAGACCTTTCAGTTTCACACAAAACTTTTGTTGAATATTTTCAGAGTCGGATTGAAGAAGTTGGGTTTAGGATATATATAATATATTATATATTATATGTTTTGTTTGCAACATATATAACCTTTGATTAACCTTTGGTTGCTTCCGCCCAAATTGTTCATTTTGACCTTAGATCTACATTTTAACGTGGAATCCGAACCACGCTCCACCAGCAGCTAGGCTTGCCAACTTTCTGAAATACAATTCGGGAGATGATATATATACAGGCCATAAACGGGGGTGGGGGCGAGCCGATCCAGCTGGCGGGTTCGATGGGGGGGCGCTGTAAGCCCCCGAGAAATTTTTTAAATATGACCAATTTCAAGGGCATTTTGAGGCCATATGCAGGTGGTATAAAGACATATTCTAAGGTCAATTAAAGTCAATTGACGCCCCTGTACACATTATATACGTATATATATATATAATATATATATATATATATATATTATATATATATATATATATATATATATATATAGTTATTCATATCAATAGTAAAACAAAAACAGATTATTTAAATGCTAATAATATGCAAATGATAAGGTGATACCAAATTATGTATTTAAAGAAAACTATTCTCAAATTGTAAGATATCCGGGAGATTATGATAACGTTCCGGGAGTCGGGAGAACACACACGATTCCAGGAGTCTCCCGGCGAATCCGGGAGGGTTGGCAAGCCTACCAGCAGCCCAGTCTTAACCACTAGGCCACCCACGGTACCCATTTACCTACCAACCACTTTATTGTGTGGAAGGATGAACAGCTGGGTTTTGCTGCGCGCCGACTGTCGTTACCGGGTCTCAATCCCGGGGCCGATGGATTCGTAGTCAGCGACGCTAATCACTCCACCACCGAGGTATATATATGTAGTGGCAGAAACGTTCAAATACTTTAGCGATGTTCCATCAACACAAACACGACCAAGATGACGTCACACAAGTAAACTAAGATGATGTCACAGCGAGGATTCACTCAAGGCATGTCTTTATGTTTTGCCTCACACCTCAACCTCGTTACAAGGACTACTTCAAGCATTCCTACGCCACCATCGCACTTCGACTCTCTCTCTCTTCGAAGAACCAATGACATGAGAGCTACCACCATGTAAACATCATTGTGCAGGCCCCATTTTGGCCTGGTGTCATTCACCTATCTTATATAAAGACTAGCCATTACCTCGCGCGTTATTGCTATTGAAGTCATTATTTAAGTGCACATTTAATTTCAACTGTAAACAATCAACTTTTATTTTGTCTGATTTATAAATCACTTATTTTGTTTAATAAAGAAAGAAAACTCATTCTATCAATCAACCTCAAGCCAGACGGACGCAATCTATTTGGCCAACTTCAGGTGCACAACCTTTGAAGTTAGAAAATGTGAGCCTCATGAAGAAATACATATTCTAAATGCATGAAAATACAAATTAATTTATTACTGGAAGATAAACATTTTTATTGTTGACTATTGTGTCAAAAGAAAATTTAGGAATAATCTAGAAACTTAATCCAGACGAAGAATCTTAGAGATTGAACATGACAAGAAAAAAAGAATAATCACTTGGAAGAATTACAATAAATGCGTTTTGTTCGAAGGTAATAGCGGCCTTTCTCAGGAACTACGGTAGCAGCAGCTGACGAGGAAGCTTCTAACAGTGGCTGTATCCTCCAGCACGACGTCAAACCGAAACATCAACGCACTGGTGGATAAACTTCCTCAAATCTCCGTGCAGCGGGCTGTCTACGGTTGGCCAGACTGGCAGTCGACGGTCTGTTGCGTGGCACGGTCAGAGTGCCGATCGGCTCCCGGGCCGGACCTATACCAGCGTGCTATTTTTTTCATTTACGGGGAGCAATTGCGTGCTCCCTGGACTACTCTTACTCTCCAGCGACATTAAGACTAATCCAGGCCCCACTACAACTTACACATGTCACCATACACAAGACATAGACACAATAGGACCATGAGACACATACAGAATTATAATATTAACATATTACAGTACAACGTAGATGGCCTCACAAACAAATCATGCAGCTTAGGGAATTCGTACACAAACAAAACATTCACATAGCACTTATACAAGAAACAAAACTAAAACGCACACACAAAACACCCACCATCCTGACTTCACGGCGATCCGTCAAGATCGTACTGGGGTAACGGGGGTGGACTCATTACTTACATACGTAAAAGCATTAGCTACACTGATACCACCCAAAACATTACAAACACAATCCAAGCAGATAACACGATAGAAATACAGGCAGTTAACATTAAAACACGCGCAAAACACAACACCACACTCATCAAACATTTACATCCCACCATATAGTTCACCTCAGGTGCCAGCCAATTACAATCCACAGTTACACAATTCGGCCTCTCTCTCTAATGTCATCTCAGGAGGAGATTTCAACGCCAAAGACGCTAGTTGGTACCTGCACAACCAAAGCAACACCAGAGGCGCCAACATAGCCACACAACTAAACAGCCTCTTCATTTTTAATAATACAGAAGAACATACACACATACCACATCAAGCAGGATACTCAAACTCCTCCCCAGACATAACGTTCTGTTCCCCCTCACTAGCAATACATACACACTGGAGAACAGAAAAACAACTGTCATCAGACCACCTGCCCATCATCATTACAACACGTTCTACACTCTGCCCCAACAGCCTTAGGCACACTTACAGAAATTACAGAAAGCTGATTGGGAACAGTTCAAAATACAGACTAAGGAACAATTCACATTAAACAACACACCCATCATAAGCATCATACAACACTCAAGACATTTAATCAGATCATCAATTATGCAAACAAATACATACCCAAGTACAACATTAGGAAATACAACCCAAATTACACTAGAGAAATAGCCCACCTCATAAGGCAACGTAACACACCTCAAACATAACACACAAACACCACACACAGAAGCCATAAAACAGCAGATACAACAGCTCAACACAGAAATAAACAACAACTTAAAGAAAAACAAACAGAAACATTTGGGGAATTCATAACAACACTAAACCACTCCACAGATACATCCAGCCTATACAAGACTATAAACAGCATTACCCACTCTAACAGCGGCATTCACACCTCACACGCGGCTATCTGTCGCAGCCAAAATAATATCCCAACATATACACAAGCTACATTCTAGTTAATCACTATGCAAAGATAAGTCACTTAAACAGAGACAACAACCAGAAACACGCAGACAGACAAACAGCCAGACACAAGAAAACCTACAGACTCGACACGACCAATACACCCTTCAATACAGACCACCACCACAGATCATCAAAAACATTAAGAATTCGAAGGCTACTGACCAGACAACATATCTAACATACATCTTAAACACTTGGACCCACAGGGAATACTAGCTCTCACAAACATCAGCACATATTCATACCAACACTGTATTAGTCTTGACATATGGAAACAAGGTAAAATTATTACACTACTCAAACCAAAAAAAAATCCAACAGAACCAGCTTCCTATAGACCCATTACTTTACTATGCACACCTTCCAAGTAACAGAAAACTAATCTTATAAATCACCAACCCACACATACCACTATCGCCTACTTAACATGGATTCAGACCTCACCACTCAACCACGACATTACTCACTAACCTCACGCAGCACATCATGGATGGCATCAACTCCAGACGACCAGCTGAACGTACACTATTAGCAACAATAGACATTAGTAAAGCATTGATGCTATCCCACGCTTCCCTCTCATAAACAAAATACTCAACATAAACATGCACAATAACACCAAAAGGTGGCTGAGCAACTATCTTTCAGGAAAATACTCACATGTCACATTAATGGCAAGTCATCCAAAACGAGCTTTTTCCGAACGGGGTCCCTCAAGGCTCTGTTCTCTCACCAACACTGTTCAACTTATCATGTATGACACCTCAACACCCATAGATAACAAGCTTACCTTATCATCATATGCAGATGACATCACTCTACCATCCACCCACAACAACATTGACACCGCTACAATAACCTACAAACATACATAAACAGTATACAGACTGGCTCACACAAAATAGACTCAAAGTAGCACCCACAAAATCAACCATCTTGCTAACAAGCACACAAAAGAACACCAGATAAACTCCACAGCTTACACTAAACAACACCAACATTCCACACCTCACAGGACCAAAATACTTGGGGTCACATACAACACATCATTATCTTTTGCAAACCACATTCAGGACATTTAAAACAAATGTACGTCAAGACTTAACACGCTTAGGGTACTAACAAGCACAAACTTTGGACACCAGCAGGAAACATCACTCATATCAAACAATATATTTGCTCAGTTATGGACTATGCTAGCCCATGCTGGGCACCCATTATCTCAAAACACACACATAAACACCTTACAGACAATACAAAACAACGCACTTCGTATCATTACAGGATGTATTCAAACAACACCAATAGAACACCTGCACACAGAAACAAAATTACTGAAAGTTAGTGAACATTTAGACATGAGCGGAACACAATTCATGGCAGCAGCGACAACTAACCCCCAACACCCTTGCCTACATTACAATCATGCACAAACACCTCGCACCATTAAGGTAACACCAGAGAGACAATATAACCAAATGCTCCATTCCATACCACGCCCGACAGACATCACACAGTACAGAAAACACATACACACACACACACCTAACCCACAAAGCACTGACATGACTCGGTCCGAATGCGGTCCTAGGTGCGAAACCACCACCTAAGCAGATCGGATCGAGTTAACTTAGCACGATTCCGATGTGGACATCACCTCAACTTACAGACATATAAACACAGACTAGACAACTCCACAGACAAAACCTGCCACCTGTGCCAGGACACACCACAACAGTTGGACACATTATGACACATCACTAGTGCGCTGAACCTCTGGTCCACTCCGGAGAGGGCGATCGGTTACCTGCGTGCCGCGGCTTGCTCAATCAGGGTGGGCTGATCAGCTAACCAACAACAACAACCTAATTAATAACATTATTTGTTCTGAAAGATCGTGGTGACCCCAGCCTTATCATTAGCAATCATATTCCCATTATTATTAACCATTATTATTATTATTATTATTTTATTATAGTGCCAACGGGGCACTATATATATATATATATATCTATATATATATATATATATTATATATATATATATATATATATATATAATATATAATATATATATATATATATAAGAAATGAAGTGAAGTGAAAAAATTTATTGTTAAAGAAAGCAAAGTAACTATATATCCAAAATTCCTTTACAAATATGGAAAGGGGTAATCAAGACAAAAATAGGGTAGCAAGTTCCATATGCTCTTTCTCCAGAACAGAAATATCCTTTGCTGTACGAAGAAGGTTAAACAAACATTGACACATACAGAAATTAACTGAGAGGTTTGCCACACAAACTTAACCCTTTAATGGCGAATTTTTTGTGGGGTTAAGTTATAAATATATATATATATATTATATTATATATATATTTTGAAACGTTACCAATTTGTACCAGTCGTCGTTAAAGGGTTAATGTTTAACTCTACTTTTAGCTTTCCAGTAAAGCCTGAAGCTTAAGGGTCAAATTAAGTAAAATAAATAGCCCAATTTCACAGTTATTTGTTTTATGTTAAAAATTATTGTAACAATAAAAACTGTATTTAATCTATAAATAAAGACTTATTCATCCATTCATCCATTTATTAATCCATTCATTCATCCATTCATTCCTCACTTCTCTTTCGTTTTAATTTGTTTCTGACGCGTGATGTTTTTATTATTATTATTAAAAATATAGCTGGTGTACTTTTTACTTAACTTATTCATACAATATTCTCTCCTTGTGTAAAAAACAAAATTTCATCTATGAAGGTTTAATTGTTTTGTATTTTTGCTACACTCTTTACGATACACGTTTATGTTATTTGCAAACAAGTTGGAACACGTTCTGAGTTAAACGTGTACAAATAATTCCGCCCACTTTAATGAACTGACCACCCACATGGACTTATATCTATGTAATTATTCTAACTTAGCCTCACCTACACCATCTGTATCCATACCTTACCTAGTCCACATAAAACTATAAAGGTAGAGGCCATGGTTTTGCCACATAGTATCAACGCTATCAGTAATATCAGCGTGATTATACATCTTCAACAGCTAGTCTCACCTACCTAACTGTCCTAGTCCGTCCTAACTTTAATTTATTCTCTGTAAATGTTTGCTAAGTAGATTTTACTCGAATTGTTGTAGAAAAAGTAAGTTAGACAAACTGAACTCAGTTTAACCTAACCTAACAACTCAAACTTGGGGAAAATAAAAAAAGATTGGATGATGTCATAGACGGGTCTCTCTCTCTCTCTCTCTCTCTCTCTCTCTCTCTCTCTCTCTGCACCAGCATCGAGAAGAAAAGTTTTACAAATTTTTATTCTAATTTTTCTGTGGGGGTTTGTTTTGTACTTGTGGTGAAGTGCTCTTCGGTGCACTAGACACCTAACTCAGGCTGAACATGAAAAATTATTAATAATAATAATAATAACAATAATATATATCCATGCTTCACTTTTAAGAAAATCATTTTTTATACACATGAATAACTAAAGGAGAAAATTCTTACGAGAACAATTCGTTAATGTACAGGGTGTTTATAAAGTCCCTATCTATTTCAGTGAAAACGTAGCAAAAAGGGTAAAATTCAATAACAATATAATAGAAGGCATACATTTAATGAATACTTAAGCATATGATTCTACGTGAGCACCATCAGCTGTATCTCTACAGAGTTCGAATCTGTCAGCAGCATTGCGGAACACATTTTGGAGCATGACAGGGGTTATTTTTGCAACTGCTGTTACGATACGAGCACGTAAATCTTGCAGATCTGTAACCCTCGTTTGATAGATGTTTGATTTGATAAAGCCCCATGCAAAGAAATCCAAGGGCGTTAGGTCAGGAGATCGAGCCGCCCAGGGACTGTTGCCTCCACGTCCGATCCACCGATTTGGAAATCGTTCATTTAGGTACTCTGAACAATGTTTGCGTAATGACAAGGTGCCCGATCTTGTTGAAAGACGACGGTGTTTAAAATGCCATCTGAATGAAGCTGAGACATTTACGTGCTCGTATCGTAACAGCAGTTACAAAAATAACCCGTCATGCTCCAAAATGTGTTCCGCAATGCTGCTGACAGATTCGAACTCTGTAGAGATACAATCATATGCTTAAGTATTCATTAAATGTATGCCTTCTATTATATTGTTATTGAATTTTACCCTTTCTGCTACGTTTTCACTGAAATAGATAGGGACTTTATAAACACCCTGTATTTTCTGTCATATTTATACTTGAAGGAAAGTAAAATAAAGGAAATTAACCGTTTGCCTCACTGATGACTTAATTGAGTAATTAAATATTCGTTCATGCTGTATTGTACCTATAATATTTTGACCCATCAATCACGCACAACTATAAATAATAGTTTGTAGGCTAGCATTATTGTAGCAAACACTTAATTTCCACGTGTTTCGATCCTACGCTGCCATCAGTTGCCAGCAGCAGGTATCTCACGTAGGTGGCTTGTGCTGTGATTGCATTCAAATAATTTCATACCAAATGTGGACGGAATTTATTTGGGTTGTTTTTTTCTGTAGTATTTTTTCTTAAATATAATCAGATGCTTATGTAACAGCAATTTCGTTTTCTGCTGTAATATTTTGTCCAGATTTTTATATTTGAATCACCAATGACTTTGCATAGCTGGTCTAAAAATATATATTTTTTGCGTAGATATTAAAAATGTCTTAAAACAAATATATTTATAAACTCTCAGTTAATATGAATCAGTGCTAAAAACACCTTTATCGCCACCCATTTTTTTCGTGAGTGAAAGGGTTAAACCCCCGCCCAATAAATATAGGACTGGAAATAATATAAAATACTTAAGGATGACTTATTAAAATGTAATTAGTATAAACACTAATAACGAGCATTCTATTTTGTTAAATTTGCTATTTAATTCTGGTTTTTTTTTGCTTAGTTAATGGATAATACTTGTACTAAAATAATGGTTTCCGAGCAGCGGAGTTAAGCGATATTGGATATGTTCACTAGTTCAGTGTAGGTATTCACCGGGTCGGATCCGCAGGTCTGGTACGGCTAAAACGGTCTGGTTACGAACATGAAAACAGCGGGCCTAAACTCTGCTTATATAACTGATAATAAAAATAAGGCATTGTATCAGTTATATAGTATATACGAGTATATATACAGTATATAGTATATAGTGGTTAATTATGAAATTGGAAGATTGACATATAATATATAATAATAATAATAATAATAATAAATGTTTCTTAGGTTGTTATAAACGTAAAACGTTTGTCAGGAAGCGGTAACCGGGAGCGCCACCCCATTAACGAAAGGTACTGTGGCTGGATATGGCCTTCTCGCCCATCCCCTTCCACCCCAGTCGCGTTACGTTAAATTAGTTGATAGTGCGACATTCGATGGCTGAGCTTCAAAAGGATACGACTTTGTATTTTTATTATTTCATTTTTTTATACTACTGGTTAATTTCAGTGGGTGCCAGGTAGCTCAGTGGTTACGGTGCGGACTCTGAGCGATGAAACTCTGATTCGCTCCCGCCTGCTGACTCCTGGGTTGGGTTGAATTGGTCATTTACCTTTTTAATGCTCGGGCCGAAGGTAACACTTGGGATATACACCCCTACATCGGGGGGGAAATGACTTCCTGGCTGGTAAATTTTTTTTTTTTTCTTAATAAATGAAGCGAATGATAAACTGACCTGCTCCCTAATGGTAGACTTCAAATAAGGATTATTTGCATAAATTACATTTTCAATCACTCAGTTACTCAATCAATCAATCAATCCATCTTTATTCGTAAAAGTAAATATAATAATACTACAAATATTACAATATTACCATATTTTTAACAAAACATACGATTACTAATTATAATAATAATATTTATATTTCCTGTTTAATTTGTCCCTTAAGCTTTAGGCTTTACTGCTTCTCACATTAATTGGAAGGTAAAATAAACACAGTTATTTGAAAGTGAAATGGCCAAACTAATTATTTTCCGTATATCTTACAAATAGTTCGTAATATATTTCATTTAGTGAATAATTTTTTTTTTTTAAACTATTGAAAACCCACTCCCTAAACGAAATGATCTAAAAATCACATTAAATAACTCAAGTTGAAAGCCAAATTTAATAAGGTTTTATAATATTAATTTCCTTTAATAATTTTGGACTTATATACATATAATGCTTTATGGACACACACTGTGTATTCTATCTGTATTGAGAACATATATGCTCTTCTTTTGGTAACGTGTATATATATATATATATATATTAATAATATATATATTATATAATATATATATTATATATATATAGGGTGGAGTGAAAATGGACCAAAAGTTTTGTTTTCAAATATCGAATTGGAATACCTGCAAAAGTTGTCAACGGGCTACTGTCAATGTTCACTCAAAATTTGATGTCCCTTGAATTAATTGTTCAGGGTCCCCAGCGAGGGCAAAAAATCGCTTCCTAATTTGAACATTTCTGGCAGCATTCCGCTACTTTGTATATATATATATATATATATTATATATTATTATATATATATATATTATATATCAACAAAGTACACAGAACTCACCACGTGGAGGTAGTGCACATCGAGTTCCAGCCCAGCCCATCCCAACCACCCAACCTCATTATGGACTTTTGTCTAAGTCTTATTCCTTTTCCTGCTTATCGAACTATGTTGTGATTTAGTATTAAAAAATGGCATTACGTTTCTTGATTCCAATCTCATTCGAATGAATCCATCCCTCCGTTCTTTTCCACAAACTGTTGCTGCTGCTTCTGTTATTAGCTTAATACATCTTTCTACGGCCTGTGTGTGACATGGCATCCCAAGTATGCCTCCAAAATCTGACTGTTTGGAAGCGAGCTCTCTCAATTCCTTCTCCGTTAATTGCTGCAAAAGCGAAGGACTTAATCGCCCTTCTTCTTTCCAGTTAATAAGATCAATGTATTCTTTTGCTCCAAAGTTCAGCCATGGTATTATAAACTTTCGGATTTCCTTTTGTGTTTTGCTTCTTGCAAGCATAATTCTTCGAATTGCCAGCTCTCTGATGTGCTCCTGATCATTGGTGATCTTCTTCTTCTTCTTCTTCCGCAGCTTATTATCCCATCTTTACATGGGGTCGCTGTTTTTGGCTCGTCTTCTCCACTCTCCTCTGTCGTATACCACGTCCTCCTCCAAGTCCTTCTCCCTGATGTCCGCCACCACACAGTTCCTCCATCTCGTCTTCGGTCTTCCTCTTCTTCTCCGTCCGGCAACTCCATCTCCAGCACTCTGCGCCCCACATACTCTTCCTCTCTTCTCCTGACGTGTCCATACCACCTCAGCCTGGCCTCCTGCACCTTCTTAGATGCTTCCGCCACCTTCACTGTTCCTCTTATATGCTCATTTCTGACCCTATCCCTCCTCGTCACTCCACACATCCATCTCATCTTCATTTCAGCCACATCGATTTTTCTTTCATTGCTCTTCTTCATTGGCACAGTCTCCATTCCATACAACATTGCCGCCTCACCACTGTTTTGAATACCTTTCCCTTCAGTTTCACTGGGACCCTCTTATCACAGAGCACCCCTGATACGTCTCTCCAATTCTTCCACCCCGACTGTATTCTACAGTTTATCTCTCTCTCTGCTCCCCCCTTCTGCATCCACTGTTGACCCCAAGTATTTAAAATACTCCACCGTCTTAACACGCTCTCCACTCAATATCACTTCCCCTCCTCGGTCCTGCTGCACATCACATCTCATATATTCGGTGTTCTTTCGGCTAATTCTCATCCCCCTACTTTCCAACGCCTCTCTCCAATTTTCCAACTGCTGCTCCACCTCCTCTTCGTCTCCCCACTCAACACAACATCGTCTGCATACATCATGCACCACGGCGCCTCCCCTCTAATCCTGTCCGTCAACACATCGAATACCACATTGAAAAGGAAGGGGCTCAAAGCTGATCCTTGGTGCAGACCAACTTCCACCCAAAGCTCTCTGACACACCCACGCTACTCCTCACCTTAGTTGTTACTCCCCTGTACATCCCTTGATCAGCTTAACATACTTCTCCGGTACCATCTTTTCCCTTAAGCATCTCCAAACTTCCTGCCGTGGTATCCTATCATATGCCTTCTCCAAGTCAATAAAAACCATGTGCAACGCCTTCTGCCCCTCTCTGTACCTCTCTGCCAACTGTTTCAATGCAAAAACTGCATCTGTCGTTCTCCTTCCCAGCATAAATCCAAACTGTTCCACTGACACTTCCGCTTCGTCTCTCAACCTACTCTCCACTATTCGCTCCCATATCTTCATTGTATGTGATATTAGCTTGATCCCTCTATAATTCGTGCAATCTTGTACATCTCCCTTCTCTTTGAATGATCATCGAGAGCAATAGGTTCTCTAGTGAGCAAAATAAGCGTTGCGTTGTATTGAAGAATCCACAACGTTTCTCAGCTCAAGTGGAAGGTATCTTGATCTTGAAATGGTTTCCCAGACATGTCTTCCTCCTTCTGTGCATGAAGATTTTGACTTAATGGTAAACCACATTGGAGCATAAACTTTCATCACAAATGTTGCTAATGTACGAAGGTTCTCTGATGGTTTATCTTTAGCAATGTATAAGCGTAGAATTCGATTTGCTGTAGTTATCCACCTTGCATGAAATAAAGTCCCTGGATTTTTTGCAGACAAATCCTGAGAGCATTTACCTGAGCACACAGCTTTACAGATTTCAAGCAAATACTTCTGGTCCGTACTTAAGTCTTCATTTGCTATGTATGGTATATCAGCTTCAATTTTATCAAACCCTGCAACTGGAAGTTGTTCACAATTTTTCAGTGCTTTGCCAATTGTTCCAGAGAAGGTATCAGGTCCTGTTGTGCTCCCATCAATGTGATATAACAAGTGGCGAAGTGGAAGTTCGTTAGCGTGCAATTGACATATTAGCCACTGCAAAGATCTACCTAATGCCAATTCTAAGAGGCTAATAATTCCATTATGCCTTCCTGTGTTTACAGGAGTTCCATCACATTCAATAGCCACCAGTTCATCAATGTTTTGAACATTTTCTGATAAAAACTGAATTAACGAATCTTTAATACCATGAGCAGTACCAGAGACCAATATAGCAAGACCCTGGTTCTCTTACTAAGGTTATGTGTTCTTCAATGACCGACTTGTAATAATATTTTTTGCCTTGCTTCATAGATATTTAGTTTTATCTTTTCTTCCATCAAAATATAGAGCTTTTAAGTGTTCCTCATTATCTTCTTGTTACATTTACGCCGTATTTTCGTCCTTTCTCTTCTAATTTTACTCCTGTCAATTACGAGGGAGGTATCCTCATTTCTTATTAGACCAACATCTTGCAGGGCAGCAGATGCCAAAGATGCACCTGCCCGGTCAGATATGCCGTATCTATCACAAACTTGTGCAACATTCCTAAATTAACTCTCATCTGTTGATGCGAGTTAGACGGTGTAGCATCATCAGTCTTGTTTGGGTCGGGTTTGATTCTTTCCCTGAGCAAGCTGAAATGTCACCCTCTGAATCAGAAGAATCAAGGCCTAGGCCTATAGCATCTTCATTAGTTGAAATGCTTTTGCTAATTCGAGAAAGTTCCACTTCTTTTCGTTTCATATTCTTTTAAAGTTTTTCAGTTGTTATTTTCTCTATGTTCCCAATTGCCATTTTCTATCTCCTCTTTGATCAGTGAGAAATTTTTGCTCAATGCGAGGAACCTTTTTAGTTTTATCACAGTGACATGAATCAAACTCACATTTGCAACTAGCAATATCAAATAAATTTTTAGCTTTTTCTCTGAACAACTGCAATTTGTTTTGATAATTTGGGTTCCTTTTCTTCCTTTTATGGCTTTATCAACACCATATATTTATTATGATAGGAGCGAATAAGCTGCAAAACTCTTTTGTGAGAAACTGTTGGAATTGAGACCTTTACCCAAATATTTTCAATATCTAAAGCGACTCTTTCTGATACGTCAGAGACTGCAGGATCTTTGTTATTATTAGTGAACTTTATGTCAGCTCTTACCCATAAATAATGTCTAAACATTTCTTCATAGGTTGGAAGCCTATTGCTATTTAGTTCTTAGCAGCGCCAAAAACTGTGCATATACTACACTGCCTTGTCTTTACTTTTTTATCCATTTTAATATTTCTGAAAAAATAAAATTAATGTAATTAAATCATAGAATTACAAGAAATAAATATATGTATGCAAAAACGGTTAAGTAGTTATACTAATTGGCTAAGCTAAACTGTAACACATCTCGTCACTGCACGCACTTTAGGAAGACTGAGTGACTGAGGCTCAAACTGTGACGGTTTTCAAGGTCATTGGGGGCCTCTTACTGAAACAGCAGCTAGTTCAAATTTGGTGGACATTTAAATTAGCGTCATTTACAACTTTTCCTAGGTATTCCAAATTGATATTCTAAAATTCATATTTTCGCTCCACCCTAATATACAGGGTGGGCCAAAAGTCTGGATCCATAGGAAAATATTTATTTTAATACGTAAATTACAACAAATGGTAAATACTTAAAATGAATATCAACTTTAACTCGTAAATGCGTATCCGTGATACTGTACAGTAGTTCGTACTCCAGTATAAATACTCAAATACTTTTTTTATTTCAGCCCAGAAATGGCTTCGAATCTAACAACAGAAGACCGGGTAGAACTTGTGCTCATGTACGCAAGACAGGGCGCTACACACAGAGAAGTTGCTACCGAATTCAATAGAAATCATCCTGATAAGCATCCAGTAACACATGCGACTGTTGGCAAGTTGTTTAAACGTTTCAAAGAAACAGGAAGTGTACATGATCGACGGCGTTCTGGTCGTCCAAAAACTGCAACTGATGAAAATACCTCTGCAATGGTATGTGAAACTTTAACGAATAGTCCAGTAAAGTCAACAAGAAGATTATCAAATGAAACACGCATCTCGAGAACTTCAATTCGAAGAATTATTAAAAATCATAAATTCCATCCCTAAGTGTCTCGATGTCAGAGGTCGCCAATTTGAGCATTTGTTATAATTTGTTGTTTATACTGGAGTACGAACCACTGTACAGTATCACAGATACGCATTTACGAGTTAAAGTTGATATTCATTTTAAGTATTACCATTTGTTGTAATTTATGTATTAAAATAAATATTTTCCTATGGATCCAGACTTTGGCCCACCCTGTGTATATATATATATTATATATATATATATATATATATTATATATATATATATATATATATATATATATATGAAAATTATTTCACGAAAGTAACACGTGAAAAATATTTATGATGAATCAAACGAAGGAAAGGAAACACAGATGGTGCTCAAGCGCTTTCGTCTAATGACATCCTCAGGAACATCCTCAGTGTTCCTGAGGATGTCATTAGACGAAAGCGCTTGAGCACCATCTGTGTTTCCTTTCCTTCGTGGTTTGATTCATCATATATATATATATATATATATATATATTACTGTTCAAAACTTTGGAAACACCGCTAAAATTGAATAAATAATGCCCCATATTCTAGATAAAATCTAGAATTTGGCAAAATGTTCCTAAATGTTCCTAAATACTTGTCCACGTTACGCATGCGCAATATAAACAGTACCCTACAATTACAAAACTGTCAGTTAACTATCTGAAAGCATTCTTACAAATGCATCACTCTGGTAAGTTATCCCTCGTTCTTTTCACATGCCCATACAGAAAACAAAACATTACAAACATGGAAGCCAAACAAAGCACTTTTAGTCTAAGAAAGAGAAAACGAAAGATGAAAGCTTCCAGTTTCGACTACAGTCCCTGAAATTCAACTCCCTGGAAAGAAGAGCGAGCAGCACACAGTAATATACGTATGGAAATACCAGAGGGTTGTGTCCGTAACTTTAGAAATTAAATAAAAACACACTGGAATGAGAGAAGAGGAAGATTCTGCCCAGCTGGAGTGAAACGGTAATCATTCCCATGGAATGAGTACTGCTTTCATGGCCGTGGTTCCTCCGAGTCTGCTGAGTGTATCACGGTGGTTCTCTCGGGCTTGGTGGCGTACATTCCATATTCTATTTCTAATACTAAGGCAAAAAACCTTGATTTAATTTTGCTTGCTCTCACGTTATCCAAAACAGAGAGGAGTCTTTCAGAAGGTGCGGTCGCCGTCCAACTCCTGACTCTCATTTAGCTTATACAAGAGCCACGCAATATATTTTGCCCCACCTTTTTTATTCTTTCCAAGTTTCCTTGTAAGTTCCCGAAATTTTGTACATAAGTAGTTACATACCTTTTTTACAAGTTTTTATTTTTCCACATAGTCTCCATCCTTTTCTACGGCTTTCCTCCACCTCGAAACAAAGGTCCGCTGGGTTCCACTGGAGCCACCTCTTAACTTCCTCCATAATCTCATCGTCACTGAAACTTTCTTTCACGAATAGCATCCTTCATTGGCCCAAACAAATGGAAGTCTGAAGGTGCCAGATCCTGGCTGTATGGAGTGTGGGGTAACACAGTCAAGCGCATTTTTGTGATGGCCTCTCTTGTTTGCAAAGTGTTGTGTGGTCTTGCGTTATCGTGCAAAAGAAGGACGTCTTCCAGTTTTCTCTCCGGTTGAACTCGCTTTATACGTCTCTGGAGTCTCTGTGAGGTAGCATATATGCCTTTGAGTTGATTGTTTGTCCTTTCTTCATAATGTCCCCCAGAATCACCCCTTTCATGTCTCGGGAGATGGTGGCCATAACCTTTCTTGCAGAGGGAGCCATTTTGAACTTTTTCTTGCGTGTGGAGTCTGCGTGATGCCACTCCATGGATTGGTGTTTGGTTTCAGGTTCAAAGTGGTGTACCCAAGTTCATTTCCAGTCACAATTCGTGAAAGGAAGTCATCCCCTTCTGTCTCGTATCGAGCCAACGACTCAGAAGTAATTTCTTTTCTTTGGGCTTTGTGATCTTCAGTCAGTTCGCGAGGAACAAACCGTGAACACACTTTTGAGTATCCCAGTTGTTAAATTATCGTATTCACACTTCCTTCAATAATTCCTAGCTCCAGTGATAGCTCCTTGTATGTGATGCGCCGATTTGATCGAATGATGCTGTTAGCACGTTGAACAGTGTGAGATGTGACAGCCGATGCCGGGCGACCGCTGCGTGGCTCATCATCGAGGCTGGCTCTCCCTCTTTCCGATGATCTCACACGTTTAGACCAGTGTCCGACTGTGCTTCGATCAACAACAGCATCTCCGTAAATGTTTTGTAGACGTTTGTGAATATTTCCAACTGTTTCCTTCTCTACGGTTAAGAATTCGATAACAGCTCTCTGTTTACGACGCACATCACTGTCAGATGCCATTTTCGAAACTGCGTTAACCATGGGTTTTATACAAGGGCGTTTAAAAGCGGTTTTATACAAGGAGGGGAGGTTCAAACTGAAAAAAATCCGGTTATGTGAAGCGCAGAAAGTTCAAACTTATGGCCCAAAAGACATTTCAGCCCCATGGCCTATTATTTAGTTAAGAAAAAAGGGTGGGGCAAAATATATTGAGTGGCCCTAGTTGTCTGCACAGAATCGTCCAAAATCTGTTCTTCGACTCGCCAAAAATTCTTTCATCAGGAAAAAAATGTGAAAACCTATCCATTTCTAATCTTCTCGCTCTTTCTGGCACCTAACCAAGAAACTTTCCAACAACTTTACTTCTTTTTTCCCTCCTCCTTTCATTCCGATGGCTCAGTTGCCGTCTCTTCTCCTGATATAGCTAAACTCTTCATTCAGACTTTCCCCTCCAACTCAACCCTGGACGATTCCGGTGTTGTTCCTCCATTTCCACCTCCCTCTGACTTAATTATGTCTGAAATTAGTCTCTTCCATAGATGCTTATTCTGCCCTTTCCGTGATAAATTCTAACACTGCGTACGTACTGATGGTGTCCCTCCTGTTGTTCTCAAGAACTATGCTTCTGTGCTGACACCCTGCTCAGCAAACTCTCATCTTTGTCTTTCATCTAGTATTTTTCCTTCCTGCTGGAAGTTTGCTTTCATTCAGCCTGTCCCAAAGATGGGTCATCGTTCTCAACCCTCCAACTATTGTCCAGTTGTTTTGATTTTTGCCTCCTTTCTAAAGTTTTTAACCTATCTTTAATAGGAACATTCTTAAACACCTCTCTTCTCACAATCTTCTTTCAGATCGTCAGTATGAATTCCGCAAGGGACACTCTACTGGTGAGCTTGCAAATCTCTCTGACTCTTGGTCATACTCCTTCCGGGATTTCGGTGAAACCTTTGCTACTGCGCTAAATATATCGAAAGCTTTTGATGGAGTCTGGCACAAATCCTGTTTCAAACCGTCCTCCTTCGGTTTTTATCCTTCTATCTGTGCCTCCATCTCTTATTCCTTTCTGGCCGATCTATTGCTGCGGTTGTAGATGGCCACTGTTCTTCTTCTAAAGAAATTAAAAGTGGTGTTCCTCAGGTTCTGTCCTGTTACCCACTCTTTTCCTTTTATTTGTCATTGGTCTATTAAGTCGCACTTCCTATCCTATTCAATCCTATGCTGATGATTCCACCCTACACTTCTCCACCCGATTCACAAAACGTCCCTTTCAACAGTTACTCCATGATTCGCATAGGATGGCAATGGTGCACCTGACCTCTGATCTTTCTGCTATCTCTGATTGGAGCAGAGAAAACCTTGTGGCTTCCAATGCCTCAGAAACTCAGTCCCTTCATCTGTTTACTCGTTACAATCTTCGACACGACTATCCCCTTATCTTCAACAATGCACAACTCAATCCTTCATCTTTTCTTAATATTCTTGTTTTCTTTTCTCGTGATATTTTCTGGAAGATCACATATTCTCTCTCTCTCTCTCTCTCTCTCTCTCTAAAACAGCTTTGAACAGGTTAGGTGTGTTGTACGGGTTCAGCAGTATCTTCACCCCTATTCAGTTGCTATCTCTGTACAAAGGTCTTGTTCGCCCCTGTATGGAGTACGCTTCTCATGTGTGGGTGGCTCAACCCACACAACTCTACTTCGCCAGATGGAATCAAACAAAGGCTTTTCGTCTCATTTTCCCTGCCTCTTACTGACTGTCTTCAATCCCTCTCTTTTCGCCGCAATATTGCCTCACTCTCTCTTTACTATCGCTATTAACGGACACTACTCTTCTGAACTCTCTAACTGCGTGCCACCTCCTTTAAGGAGAGCACGCAATACTAGACTTTCGACACATTCTCATTTCTTTTTTGTCCATCTCTCTATTGCAAGAGTTAATCGGTATTGTCAATCTTTTATCTTCTCAACCGGTCAACTCTCAGCCCCTTTTCCCTCTCAGCCTCCCCCTTTCCCCTTTCAGCCTCCCCTTTTTCCTCTCAGCCTCCCTTTTCCCTCTCAGCCTCCCCCTTTTCCCTCTCAGCCTCCCCCTTTTCCCTCTCAGCCTTCCCTTTTCCCTCTCAGTCTCACCCTTTTCCCTCTCAGCCTCACCCTTCTCACTGTCAGCCTCACCCTTTTCCCTCTCACCTCACCCTTCTCCCTCTCCCTCGTTAAAATTATTAACGTTGTTTAATATAATAAACAATTAGCAACAGGAGCTCTAGGGGTGGTGATCGAGGATGAGTCTGTTGACGATAATGCCAGCTTGTGACATACCAGTGTGTGATGCCAGAAAAAAAAAATTAGACTAACACGATCGTAGATGTAGCTCGTAGCGGAAACTAACCCACTTTTTGTTTTACTTTACCTACTTTTTTTCTTTCTTATCCTCTCCTTACTTGCATGTCTGTAACTCTACTTGCATGTCTGTAGTTTGCATGGTATGACAGTGAGTTAAGACTGTGTTTTCATGGTTTGTAAGCGTTCTTATTTTACTTCTTTTCATCTTTCACCCCTTTCCTATTCTCTCCGACTATTTTTCTGACTTGTCGGCAGTGGCCGACTGATGATGATGGTGAGTCTTTCTTTCTCTTTTTCTGAATGAATTTTAACCCAAGAATGATAGGTTTTGCTACTTACTTAACCCCTTATTCTTCTCTTTTAACCCCCTCCTCTTTCCTTTCTCTCGGGCTAACCTTAGAGTGGATCTTAGGGTCGTTTCTTTTCAAAGGAACCCATAATTGATGAACATGGATCTCGTCTTTGAAGAATGAGAAACTGCCGATCTTCCTCGCTTGCTTTCTCTAAAGCCTTGCTCGAAGTAATATCAAGAATATCTTCCAAATCACTTTGAAAGATCTCCTCCCTCATTCTGTAGCTTTCACGGGGTGCTATGCAGGACCGTCCAGGCAGCAAGCCAGCCAGCCAGTTAGCCAACGCCAGGTTCAAATTTGAGGGACCTCTAAAAATGGTCTAACTCTAATGAAAGCTAGCATAAACATATATTATGTAAGTGAGCACAAGTATACAGAAAGGAAAAGCGAATATTATGCGAATATTATGCGGATGCGGATATTTAGTTAATCTATCAATATAATATAGAATTATGAATATATGACATAATTTTTCAAATTTCGTGATATTACTATTATGGCAGGCAATGCATAAGAATTAAAATTAATATTAATGTTTTCATTATGATAAAAATGATAACTTTCTCAGGAGTTTCAGCCACAGAAAATTGAATGAAACAAGTTTCATTCAATTTTCTGTGTTACCACGTATTTATATTTTGAGGTTTATATATTTGTTTGTTCATTAATAATTAATACTTTACATGAAATGTGCATGACTGGGCCTTATAAGCTAATTTAATTGTAAATTGCATAATTTATGAGGTAATATCCGCATAACATCCGCAGTCAGAAGTGCGGATGCGGATATCCGGTCCACCTAATATATATATATATATATGTGTGTGTATGTGTGTGTGTAATTATAAATTCTGAAAGTGAATTTTATAAAAAGAAAAAAAAACGAATAATGACGTGAGAGAGAAGATTCCATTTCAAATTGACGACATGTTTCCAATAACGAGTCTTAAATTTGTTTTGAACGTGAACGAAAAGACGAAAACGAGAAAACAAACGAACGAAGGATCAACACTTGACTCCAACATGAAAAAAGATTTTGATTCATCTACTCAAGTTAATTTTTCTGAAGTTGGACCAAAAAAAGAATTTACATTTACCAGAAGGAACCAAAGAGGGGTTTCGTTCGCGTTGGATCTCGCGAATAGCAGAATAGTCTCTCCTCACAACCAACTCCAACTTTTCCTTCAACCAAAACACCAAGTAACAACCAATACCTGAAAATAAATAAAGGTTTTATTGGAATTATGCTTAAAATAACTTCAAACGTAATTACTCTACAAACATTTCCTGCGTGTAACTAAAAAAAATCATGAATTGAATAAGAAATTGCACGTACAATAATTAAAAACAGCATTGAAAAATTGTTTCAAAAGGTTACAAAGTAATTGGGTTTTTATCTCATCAAATTTATATCAAATTACCTACTAAATGTAAAGGTTTATCAGCTATTATTAAATCTTAAAAGAAATTGTTGGCGAATAAAACAACATGCGCTTGATTGTAACCTAATAAGTTAAAATGTGTTTGGATAATTTATACAAAATTTACAGACAATAATTACCATTGAATTTTATATAAGTCAGCCAATTTTTATAACTGAATGATTAAATTTGGTGTTTAATATTAACTTGATTTTGAGTTCCATAAATCTAAGTGCACATTGAAATAATTTTTCTCGTTTTTTTTTCAGATAAAAAAAATTACTGTAGAGATCCCTCAAATGCCATTCTCTGATGAAGATAAAATAATTATTAAGCATTACACGCTTAATATGGGATATGAAAGTTAATGGCGAATATTATCGAAATGTTCTTTTAGCAAGCATGATTCTAGAAATGCGTGCTCTGACAAATGGAGGTCATTTTGTTTTACAACAGGATGGAGCAAGGGCACATACGGCAAAAGACACTGTTGCTTATTTAAATGAACATGTTCCCGAATTTATTGAACCGGAGAATTGGCTTCCGAACAGTCCTGATTTGAATCCTGTTGATTATGGGATCTGGGAAAACTTGTCAGAACGAGTTTATAGGTGTAAGAAAATCAGAAATGTTGACCACCTGAGAGATGTTCTGATTGAACAATGGGCCGAATTCCCACAATACCAGATTAATTCAGCAGTAGATCAATCTAGACCAAGACTTCGAAAAGTAATAGAAGTTGGAGGAGAACATATTGAGAAGTATTTTTAGTTTGACATTTTAATAACAATTTCATATGAAAGGAATTTTTGGTTGTATAATAAAGAAATTTGGAGTATTTCTGGTATCTTTACATTCTATTTTTGTTTACGTGCTAAAATGAGGTCTATTCAGCTATTGTGCTAAAAATTTAAAGAAATGTTGGGATCTTTTCCATTTGGGGGCTAGCAGCGAATTTTAATGAAATCGGTATACTAATGTAGTTTTGGTCACTGATTTCAAAAATAACTTTATTTTTTTTTGGAGAAATGAAAAACAAACATGTTAGAACACTTTAAGTAATTAATTTGTTTTTAACGAAAATATCATGACTTAACCTAACCAATCGTCAAGGGCGTACAGTTGACCTAACCGGGCATTCAATTGACCTAACTGGTTATTAATTCTTGATTTTTTTCTGCTACTTTAACAGATCCGCCGGGATCCTTCAAAAAATGTATTCTTCGTAAAGTTGCACTTTTTACTGTTTGACCGAAGCTTTTGGCAACGAAAGAACTGGGTATTTTTATCAAAGGAACACACTTTCCCACACTTAGAGCACTTTTTCATAAACAGTAAC
The DNA here is from genome assembly GCA_023014485.1 of Bathynomus jamesi. Classification (NCBI taxonomy): domain Eukaryota; kingdom Metazoa; phylum Arthropoda; class Malacostraca; order Isopoda; family Cirolanidae; genus Bathynomus; species Bathynomus jamesi. The sequence goes on from JAJOZX010007176.1 coordinate 228,656, forward strand.
AGTTTGTGACTAGCTAAATTTAACACAATCCTCTGTAACTAGTTTAAATAATTAATATGTGTTTTAACTAGCTTAAAGTGCTCTAACATGTTTCTTTTTCATTTCTCCAAAAAAAAAGGAAGTTATTTTTGAAATCAGTGACCAAAACTACATTAGTATACCGATTTTCATTAAAATTCGCTACTAGCCCCCAAACGGAAAAGACCCAAATGTTGTCAGATAACGTTATTTTATTTTGTTAAAGTTTTATCAAACGTTAAAAGAAATTATTCAGTTTAAAAGGAAAAGTACGGACGCATGTTTTTTTTGGTGGACCCTGTATATATATATGGGCTACATCGTGGCCAATGTCGTAACACCGCTTCGCGGAGAGCAGCGAAGTTAAGCGACATTGGATCTGGGTAGTAGTTGGATGGAAGACCGTCCTCCGCGCCCAGATTATGTAGCGACCCGTGGTTCGGATCCCACGAAAGCTGTAGGTCCCCTCCGTCATATGACCTTAGATGTTGCGAAGGAGGTTAAACAACCCCAATAAAATTTTATATATATATATATATACAAAGATCGTCGAAAAAGAATACTACTTTGCTTATACAGGGTGACCCCGAAAAAAATATAAAAATGTTCCCCAAAAAATAACTTGTTACAAATATTTTTTTAACATTTTTGGGGGATTACCCTGTATATTTTAATTACGAGTAGAAATTTAAGCTTAATTAATTAATGAAATGTATGGAGAAAAAGTTAATTAAATAAATAAAGCGAAAAGGGCGTAAATGCTCAAAAGATAAAATACCTCTGCGCGTAATATAAAAAGACCTAAAATAAAAAGGTTTATATAATTTTGACATACAAGGAGTACGTGAAGGTTTAGCTTTTGCCAATGTTTCTTGTTCCTCCGCCAACGAAGGTCACAAGGCCAGGTTCTTGCCCAAACCATAAAGGTTGTTTTCATAAAATAAAATTATGTTTCCTTTTACACTCCAACACACACATACATATATATATATATATATATATATATATATATATATATATATATATTAAAATTAAAGGATTTTATTATTTACAGGTTAATTAAGTCTATATTTTAGTCTTTCGTTGTAATATAGGAAGTGAAATCTATAATATATATATATATATATATATATGCGCCTCGGTGGTGTAGTAGTTAGCGTCGCTGACTACGAATCCATCGGCCTCGGGTTCGAGACCCGGTGACGGCAGCCGGCGCGCAGCAAAACCAAGCTATTCATCCTTCCACACAATAAAGAAAGTGGTTGGTAGATAAATGGGTACCGTGGGTGGCCTAGTGGTTAAGACGCTGGGCTGCTGGTGGGGCGTGGTTCGGATTCCACGTTAAACTGTAGGTCTAAGGTGGAGTGAAAAGCTTGACCTTCGTTGGAACAAACAATTCTGGCGGAAGTTAACCAAAGGTGTGTATACTGTATATATACCCAAACGATGAACATAGACAAACTGGAGAATTGGATAACAAACTTGCTCTCTATTAATGAAAAAAAAAAGTTAAAATCTTAAATAATATCATGAAATTATAAAACTGACATCCATATATACAGTACATTATTAAAGAATCCATTTCCCATTCTCAGTGGGGTGGCACGATGCTTGAACTCGGTACTGAAAAGGATCCAATGAAAGGAATCACCATTGAGAATAAGGTGCCATCCCAACCTCTTCGGGAATCTTCGGAAACTTTCGGGAACCCTTCATTAAAATATAATTTACCAGCCCTTGATCCTATGATAGAATAGGGGTTGAAGTTTTAGAATTTTAGAATTAGTGAGACCAACGTCTCCATTTACAAGTATTTCCGAGTATTTAAATATACTGTAAACTGGTAACAGATATACCGAAAATTCTTTCTGCGTAATTTAGTAAGCAAGACATTGTGTATGTTGATCACGTTGGAATCTCGATGATCGCGTTGGTTAGAATCTCATTGACGAGAGAAAGTGTAGGATTTAGTTTAATAAGAATTACATGTACAGAATCGAATTTCATAAAGTCGACATTCGGTCTTATCCATGTCGATATTATTCTAATTCGACCTCTTCTTGAAGGTTCATGCATTTAAGATTTCAGTTGAAATTAACGGCTTGTTTAATATTTTAACTGAAAGTGACTAGCTTATATATTATGTACATTACACCTAATGTAACCTAAGTAGGCATAATGTAACCTAACCTAACTTAATTTAAACTAACTCAACATTTAATGGACCTGGATAAGATCAAATTGCTCAACCTTTTTCACGTTCAGAAATTTTGCGTTCAATTTTATGCAGTTTGATTTTGTCCCGTTAAACTTTGGTTTTTTTTTTTTAAGAAAAAAGTACTTTAATGTATGTGTGCAGTATTCCCCTAATACGGCAAAGCTAAATAGCTGGGTATAGTTCGATAAGTTAATATGTAATGAGGTCATTATGTATCATTATACAAATTTGTATTTTTTAATCAGTCACGAGCGTCTAGTGGCTCGATCGGTTAGGGTGCCGCCCGGCAGTGCTGAGACTCCACTGAGTCGTGGGCTCGAACCTTATTGCTGCCGACAGCTGGCCGGCCATCACCTTTAATTGACTCGGGCTTAAGTAGCCCAAGCTCTGGCCCCTATCCTTCACTTCCTTAAAAGATATGGGACATAAAAGTAACCTTTATCTTTTGATCAGTCACCACAAGAAATAGGACCGCATGATTTTTTAATATGTTACACATTATTACCCCTGTATGTGGCACATACTGGCTTTGACATATGTCAATTTCTTTCGTTATATTTACAAAACCAATTTTGATAACAAACTTAGGATAACTGCCTAATAGGACAAAATCTAGACAAAGTTGTCTCTGTTGACAGTACATTTCTTATACTTTTCCATGAAGTCATCAACAGTTTATGAAACTTTTTCCTTGTACAGTGATGCAGGTTCCTGTATACAATTAGGGTTACCAGACGTCCGGCAAAAGGAGGACATATCCTCCTTTTTAATCTCATGTCCTCTATCCGGCAGGCATTTTAAATATGTTGATATTGTCCGGCTTTTTACTTAGATATGATCCAGACTTAAAACTGAGCTTCCCACAAGCTCAAACGACCTAATTAATACCTGACATGTCCTCCTTTTGCCGGACGTCTGGTAACTCTATGTATACTAGATGACTTAACGAACGGCTTGTAACCTCGTTATGAGGATGCTCTGTGATGTGCAGTTGCGGAAGAGAGTTCGTCGGCGTCCTTACATGGCTATGTATGATATACGTGTATATATCGAAAGCTCATTGGTGAAGATTTGGATGCTGATTGGTGGGAGATTTAAAGCCATATGATTGGGTGAAAGTAATACTCTTTTTCACCGAGTGCAACCCATTCATTTTTACATATTATATGTGGAATAATGAATATATATCTAAATGGTAGTGTTCTCATAATAATTATTTTATTAAGAATGGAAAATGCATATTTGAATATATACTGTGTATACAGGGTGTTTGAAAACTTTCTGTACAAATTGTAATGGGGGATAGGCAACACCAAGACAAACCCTTTTCGTCTATAAGTGTATGTCCGCTGACGTCACCATTCGGCGCGAGAGGGCGCCGCTGCAATTGGCTAAAAGGTGAAGTGGGCTAGACTCGCGCTTGCCGCGGGCATTCTTAAATCGGACGTAGTACGCGTAACATGGAGCGCTTCACGACTGCTGAGATGGCTGACATGCATATGGTGTATAGGGCTGCCAATGGAAACGGAAGAGCTGCTGTGAGGTTGTACCGACAGCGCTTCCCAAACAGACGTGTGCCAAACCACCAAACGTTTGCGCATTTGCATCGGCGACTGCGAAAAACTGGAACATTCCATGCAAACATGCATGACACTGGTCGGGAGAGAAACGTGCACACTCCTGACATGGAAGAAGAAATCCTACGGCGATTTGAGGACAATCCAAGCGCAAGCACGCGAGGTGTTGCACGTATCCTCGGTGTGAACCACGACCTGGTCTGGAGAGTGTTGCACGAGCAGCAGTTACATCCGTTTCATCGTCAGAGAGTCCAGGCATTACAACCTCGGGATTACCCTCTTCGTGTGGAATTCGCACGCTGGTTTCTGCAGCAGACAGCGGTGCAGCCTAATTTTCCGGCTTATGTGCTGTTCTCAGATGAGGCCTGTTTCACACGTGAGGGTGTTTAACATGCACAATTCTCACGTGTGGGCGCACGCAAATCCACATGCTACACGGGTGCATGCTCATCAAGAACGGTTCGCCGTCAATGTTTGGGCGGGTATCGTCCATGGCAAGTTGATTGGGCCGTACCTGCTGCCTGCCCGACTCGACGGGCGGGTTTATCGGATATTTCTTGAAGAAACGTGGCCGGAACTGCTGGAAGATGTTCCCGTGGCTATTCGTAGACGAATGTGGTTTCAACACGTCCGATTTAAGAATGCCCGCGGCAAGCGCGAGTCTAGCCCACTTCACCTTTTAGCCAATTGCAGAGGCGCCCTCTCGCGCCGAATGGTGACGTCAACGGACATACACTTATAGACGAAAAGGGTTTGTCTTGGTGTTGCCTATCCCCCATTACAATTTGTACAGAAAGTTTTCAAACACCCTGTATATATCAGGTTGTAACATAACTTCTGCTCGATTAGAAAACGTACGATAGATAATAGAATAACCTCAAGATAATGTGAAATAGTTTTAGAAATGTTGCAAAATACACGCGGCGACAGGTTCGCACAGGTTTTATCACGATACAGAATGATTTAGGCTAGTGTAGGATTAGGCTAATGAATATTTTCTCTGGTGTTTTTCATACAGTTAAACGCCACCCCTACGATATTACAGTAATTGAAAAAACATGGAGCCCACGAAAGAGCATATTCGACATGTGAGGCTGTACGAGTTCCATAAAGGATCTAACGCTAGTGAATCCGCAAAAAACATTCAAAGAGTTTATGCAAATGATGTTGTGAGCGAATGGATGTATAGGAGATGGTTTGAGAAGTTCAGAAATGGAGACTTCAGTCTGAAAGATTATATATCAACGAACAGGACAACCAAATGAGTTAGATGAAGAGTTGTTGAAAGCACAGTGGAGGAAAACCCAACGGTAACTGTAAGAGAACTTGGCCTGCAACTCGGCGTTAGCCATATGACCATTCATTGTCATTTGAAGCTGTTAGGAAAAGTAGTGAAGGTTGGAAAATGGGTTCCGCATGATTTGTCACAAGCGAATCTTCAACATCGAATCGATATTTGCACATCACTGCATTCTCGGCAACTGCAGGCACCGTTTTTGAATCGGATCGTCACTGGGGATGAAAAATGGGTCCTCTATAACAATATTAAGCGTCGACATCAGTGGCTTAGCCATGAAACAAAGCCTGAACCTCAGCCAAGGAATGGATCCCATCCAAATAAAATTTTGCTATGCGTTTGGTGGGATATGCAAGGAATTATTCACTTTGAGCTTCTGCCAGATAACCAAGCAATCACAGCTGAATTCTACTGCCAACAACTCCAACGATTGAAGATGGCATTACAAGAAAAACGTCCTGCATTAATTAATCGCAGAGGTATTCTATTCCACCAGGATAACGCGCGCCCTCACACTGCTCGAATCACCACTGCCCAATTGGAGGCATTTGGTTGGGAAAAAATGCCTCATCCACCTTATTCTCCGGACATCGCACCTTCAGACTACTATTTATTCAGAAGTCTGCAACACCACTTAGCTGGACAAAAGTTGCAATCCAGGGAAGCTATCGAAAACGAAGTGATCGCTTTTTTAACTCGAAACCAAGGGATTTCTTCGAACGTGGCATAAAAAAAACTTTTCTACAGGTTGGAGGAGGTTATAGAAAAAGAAGGGAATTATATTGATGATTAATTTGTCATTATGTCATTTAATTTTTACTGTGAATAAACTAAAATTCGAGCAAATTTGCCCTTATAAGTCCTTTAATTTTTGTTCTGAATGAACTAAAAATCGAGCAGAATATATGTTACACCCTTATATATATATATATATATATAATTTATATATATATATATATATATATATATATATATATTATATTGTGTGTGTGTGTGTGTGTGTGTGTGTGTGTGTATACGAGGGTGGACTGAAAAGTAATGCCTCCACTTGAATAATTCTGGATTGTGTAGAGGTAGCCAGATAAAACCGGTTTTGTGTTATAGCCTAATATAGCCTACACTCACTCCACACGTTGGTTCAGCATCGATTACACTGGAAAGGAGTAAAGACGTTCGCTTCAAGCAACGTGCCGTAATTGAATTTTTGAACGCGGAAAGTGTTGCTCCCATAGACATTCATCGGCGAATGCAAGCTATGTACGGCAAACAGTGTGTTGATGTGAATACCGTTCGACGTTGGGCGAAGCAATGTAAAGAAGGAGAAGCAGGGCAAGAAGATTTGCGAGACAAACCGCGAAGTGGAAGGCCTGTAACGGCAACTGACGAGTCTCATCGGAACTACGTTGACGAACTGATTCGTGGAAATCGTCGCATTAAACAAAATGAAATTGCTGCAATGCGCGATATCCCAAAAGACCGAGTGGGACACATTATCAGTATTCTCGGTTACCGAAAGGTCTGCGCCAGATGGGTGCTTAGCGTGCTCACTGCCGAGATGAAAACTGAGAGACTACGCATTTGCCAAGAAAATCTGCAGTGCTTCGAAAATGAAGATGAATTTCTGCACAGCATTGTGCCAGGAGTCGAGACGTGGGTCCGCCATTATGACTGAAAATAAATGGCAATCCGTGGAATATAGGCACAAAAATTCACCGCAACAAAAAATTCAAAGTTCAAAACTCGGCTGGAAAGTGATGATGACTGTTTTTTGGGATATCATTGGTGTTGTTCTCGAAGACTTTATGGAAAGAGGGACAACAATTAACTCCGCATGTTATACTGAAACTGAAGAAATTGAAAAAAACGGATCAGGAGGGTTTGCACCCACAAAAACGCAGTCATTGTCCACCATGACAACACGCGGCCTCACACCAGTGTTCAAACGCCAGAAGCAATTGAGGATCTGCAATTCACCGTCTTGCGGCATCCACCATATAACCCCGATTTAGCACCATGCGATTTTCACCTCTTTCCTAACTTAAAGAACATCTCCGTGGAAATCGCTACGAGTTTGACGAAGAAGTTAAAGCCGCTGTGAAATTTTGGTTTCGTAGTCAAAGCTCCGAGTTTTACCGGGATGGATTTGAAAAATTCATTTATAGTTGGCGTAAATGTATCAAGGTATAGGGTGATTTTATAGAAAAGTAAATGTATTGTTTTGAAGAATAAACTCTAAGGTACATATCTGCTTTTGTTTCGATAAAATCCTTCAACCCGTTTAAAATTTATTTGAGCGGAGGCATTACTTTTCAGCCCACCCTCGTGTGTATATATTATATATATTTCACGAGTTCAAGTCCCGGCGATGGCAAACGATGCTCAGCTCAGAGCTGTTCATCCTTCCATAAAAAAATGGCTGATATATAAATGGGTCCCCAGTAGCCTAGTGGTTAAGACGCTGGGTTGCTAATTCGTAGGTCATGAGATAGAGTCTGGGCGCGGACTTTGTAATTTCTGACCACCCGTAGTGGGTCGTGGTTCGGATTCCACGTCAAGCTGTACTGTAGGGCTAAGATGGGGCAACAAGCTTGACCTTCTTCAGAATGAATAATTTGGACGGAAGCCAAATGAAGGTTATCAAGGTGTGTATATATATATATATGCCCTTAACTGTTTTCATAGTTTTACTGGGTATTTGTATGGAGGGTATGACAACTGTCACCCAACGATTGGCCAGAAATTTAGTAAAGCTGCAGAATGCCGGGAAGCAGGTTAGTTGGGAGGTCAATAGTCAGCATGTTCTTTGAGGCGAAGGGCACTCTTTAACATGAATAAAGGACATACTGACTCGCATCATGAATGTTGTACGATGCAAATACTTTTCAAAGTCGCGTGAATCCTTCAGGACGATAATACGCCATGTCATACATATTTCTCGTCCATGAGTTTCCTGCCAATCGTGAAGTGACAATACTTCCATACCTTCCACACTAACCGGACGTGGACCCTCATGACTTCAAATACTTCCAGTCATTATATTATGAAATATTTCGTTTGGAAATTAACTGAATTGGTTCATCCACACTTCCATATGCAGAGACAAACGTGGCGCTCCATTTTATGTACTACATTTCACTTTAATTTTACCTCTGAATTTATTCATATATTTTAATTTATTTAATTTAACTTTATTGAATTTCACTGAAGGGCGTAAACAATATCAGTGACATTCACTTAATTATAAATAACAAAAATACAATGATTTTGAATAATTTTTAAAGTTTGATTCCAAACAACTTCTAACTGATAATTATTGCGGAACAAGTATTATTATTATTATTATTATTATTATTATTAGTAGTAGTAGTAGTAGTAGTAGTTCAAGAATTCTCAATATCTAAGGAAAACGTGAAAATTCTCATCTGTTAGGCCCTATCTAAAGGCTCTTTTCATTTGACAATAAACTAACTTTTAACTCTATGCAATTGCAGTGGATACTTCACTGGGGAGACATTGGCTGATTTTTATTTGTTTTACTCGGAGAAACAAAATAATGGAGGAAAAACACTTAATCCGCAATTCTATAAGATATACTGACCATACTTTGACCGTTTAACGAGCCA